>JAZHYW010059000.1:0-55074 GCA_037355805.1 Ixodes ricinus | reverse complement strand
CCAGCTCTTGCCGAAACATAACACCGCCGTTCCTTCAGAGCGCGTCTCGCAGAACGACGCTTCAGCGTCGCCAGAGATGTATTTTCAACGGAAGCGGGGAAACATAACTGATGAAAACTTCGACAGGCAGCTGGAAGGAAAACAATAAACCATGAAACAAAAACAGTTGTGTATTCGGTCCTGAAAGCAACGTGAAAAGTAACTCTTTACTTTTCAGGTAACTCACTGCGTTCCTTTTGAGAATCGGTAACGAGTAGCGTATTTAGTTACTTTTTGAGCGAGTAACGAGTAATGGTATTTAGCTACCTTTTTTGGGTAACGTGTACATGTCTGGTTGAAAGATAACATGTCCTCGTCTTCCCTATTGTGTAGTGCTGCGGTCAGAACTTAGAAGAGACCGATTGCAATACTACTAAAAGAAATAGATGCTTAGAACCAGACTTGTACATGTTACAACAAAAGAAAAACTAAGGAATTACATTTACCATCATACAAGGCTAAATTATAACTAATTACATTTACAATTACTCTTCTATAAAATTAAGTGAGGGTTACCACAAAACATAATCCGTAACTTTCGCGGCGTCACTTTCTATTTCACTTAGTGTCATAGGGCAAGACTCAAAACACAAGAGTGTTATGGAAGCGTTTATTGTTGCCACCAGTCACACTCTTGTGGCCTTGAGCAACAGCTGGCTCTCGAAAGTATCGTCGGACGTATTGCATCGTTTCTACTGGCCCTGTCTACTGGCACTGTCAGTGATAGGGCCAGTAGACAAGGCTAGAGCGGTGTGACAGGGCCAGTAAGACGACAAATCGGTCAATGGCCAATTTGTTGTCCGACCACCCTGTCACGCCGCGCTGACGACCGGGCCAACAATCAAGATGACTCCGCCATCTTGATTGTTTGCCTTCGTTCGTGTGCGGCGCGGCGTCGCTGGAAATGGGATTCTACAAAGTGCTAGTGCGTTCGAAGGGCTGGAAATTACCACGGGACGACATGAACCAGTGACAGTGATTAGAAAATTTGACACGGGCAGTATTTTCCACTCTTTATTTTATCAACAATGTTCTTCATTCGCCGACAACGCAGATAGCCCTTACCGAGGAAAGTGAGTCCGCTAAAATATGTTTGGGATTTACGCCACCCTATGAAGTGTTTCTGTCCGGTTCTCTATTTCATGCCATTTCTATTTCAACTGCAAAATTGAGTTATTACCGGCAGTACCCCAAAGCGCCGGCGTGTTGTTGAGCTGAACTGACAGTGCCTAAAAACTGCGACACCGACACGATCCGCCTTCACAACAATCGGTGGAATAAATATTTTTCGACGCTGTCTATTTGCCTACAGCATGCTATGTGATCGCTTCATTCTCCAAAATGTCCAGGAGATTTTTAAGTCAATTCAGGTCTCTGGTAGTGGCTATTTATAAAGTTCCAACCATCAACAATCATGATCAGAGCGCGCGTTTTAATGCTTCAATTTGTTCATTTTTGATTTCCTAGATTATTTTTATTATGCTTTATCTGCGGGTGAGTAGATATGGGGTTTGATTTCACTAGAAGAAATGTGAACTTGTCCCTGGAGCTCTAATTTCAACACCAGTTTGAAAGTTCACGACCGTAGATGTAACCATTTCGACCATCGCTATCCGAAATTAAGCAGTAAAAACATTCATAAAATTTTTTAGCTGCACGCTAGCCTTAATAATTGTTGAATGACGTTTTCGAAGCCCTTATTAGAGTACACTCTTAAGAAAGACGTTGATTGATAACAAGCTCTTCCATCGGACCTATCTGTGTTGTCGGCTTGCCGGACCAAAATTCGTCCAGTCAACGATCAGGGCTGAACGGCACACCTATCACAATGTACAGCACTTTGGTGTACATTGTGATGGGTGCGAGTGCCAGGCCGAGTTCAATAGTACCAAGGTTGTGGAGAAATTCAAAGCAAAACTGGAACGCGAGATGCATGAGGAGGCATTAATGATAACGGCCCATGGCGCGAATCTGTGTATCAGTGCTCCTTTTGTTGCCTTATACGAGAAGAAGCAGGCTTTTATTGGTGAAGCTACCTCACTCAACACTGACGGCAGGCTTTCCAGGTTGTCAATGAAAGTCCATCATTTTTGCACATGTACTGTTTTCTTCTTCTTTTTTTATATTTCCTTCAGTACAGTTCAGTTGCAAGTTACGCTTCGGTCCCGTGTACTTCTTTCTCTGGGTGGATGGATGGATGGATGGTAATGGCTTTACTCTTTGTAACGGGTGGCTGGCAGCTTGCGCCGCCTAGACTAACATTTCGTCATCCCTTCTTTTTTTTTTTTAATTTGTATAAATTTTGTTGTAACACAACTCCCCCCCCTTTTTTTAAATGATTCCATTGCTTATTTTTATTTGTACTTTTTTAACCCCTCCCCAGATCTTTTCCACCAATCTTCCTATCTCCTCTTAATTACCATAATTCTTTCCCTATCCATTCGTTGATCCATGTCTACAAATCCCAGTGCCCCCTCCAAATCCGTAATCATCCCCACCAAGAGGGTGGGACGAAGCCCCGTGCACCTTAAAATTACGTGTTCTGTCGTTTCCCTTTCGTGGTCGCATATGTTGCATAGAGTGTCTTTTTCCTGGAATTTAGCCCTATATGTTTTCGTTCTTTGCACCCCCACTCTAGGTTCAACAGTAATGAGCTCCCCAATGAATTATCATACAACTGTTCCTTTTTTATTTCTTGTTTTTGTGCCCTGTATACTGTTAAATCTGATTTCCCCTGCATTATCTCTTCCCCCACTTTCGTCTCTGTTTCCTTTACTCCCTTTTCTACTGATAAACTCTGATCGATATACTCTCGAAAGATGCCCAATCCAAATCCCCCTGTACTCCTTCATTTGGTGTATTCCCATGTTCCCCCAATGCCAACCTACCCACACTCCTTTGCTGTATCTCTAAACCTGCCTGGATTTCTGACCTCATATACAATACCGCATTCCCAAATGGCAGTCCTGACACCATGACTCCGTTCCATACACCCCTAACGACTTCATATCTATTATAGTTCTATAGTGCCCTGTGTTTCATGATAGCTGAATCTCGTTTCTCCTTCTTTATTACAATATCTTCAGGGTCTTTTAGATACCCTCTTCCTTAACCATACTCCCAGATATTTGTACTTTTCCACCTGTTCTATCAATGTGTCCTGTATCTCCAGGGGTTCCCCCTTCTCGTCGTTGAAAACTATTATACCCGACTTGTCCCTACTAAATTTTAGTCCTAAATTGCCCCCTTTCCTGCTGCAAATCCTAATCAGTTCCTGTATTGTCTCACGACTTTCTGATACGAGTACAATGTCGTCCGCATACATTAACCCTGGCAGTACTTGATTTACTTTATTTTCTTCCTCCATGTAAGTCAGGTCAAAACCTAGGTTGCACTGCTCTAATCTTTTTTCAATCTCACTGAGGTATATCATAAAGAGCAGCGGAGAATATGGGCAACCCTGTCTAAGACCTCTTTTTATTGCTGCTGGTCTTGTAGTTTCGGCTTCCCATGTTATAACCACCCTATTCTCCGTATAAACCCGTTCTAGTAACTTAACCATGGTTCCCTCTAGTCCATATCCCATCAGTTGGTTCCAGATTTTTTCTGATTCACATTGTCATATGCCCCTTTGATGTCTAAAAATGATATCCATAATGGCCTTTGACTTGTCATTGCTATCTCTATGCAATGAGTGATTTCGAATAAATTATCATCTAGTCGTCTATCTTTCCTAAAAGCGTTTTGAAGCTCTCCTAGAATCTGCTTTCTCTCTGCCCATTCTTCCATTCTTCTTTTTACAATTTGCATAGCTATTTTGTATATTACTGAAGTTACTGTGATTGGTCGGTATGATTTGATACTATCTTTGTCTCCCTTTCCCTTATATAATATTCTCATACTGCTCATTTTTCAGTCACTAGGTACCTCCCCTCTCATAAGTATCTGGTCAATCACCTGCCTTAGTTTCAATTCACTTGTTTTGCCTAGAACTTTTATCAATCTCATTGGTATGCCGTCTGGACCTGTAGCAGTTCCAGCCGGAACCTTTCCTCCTGCTTTTTCCCGCTCCCCAGTGGTGATTTCCTCTTCTTCACTATGTTCCTCCTCTTGTGTTGTGTGGACGCTACCATTCCCTACGGTCTGATCTGATTCTAACTCCAAAAATGCTGCTTCGATTGTATGTCTAATGTATTCTCTTGCCTCTTCCCCCTCTACCTTAGCCCCTTCCTGTGTGGTTAGTGTCTGCTGGTACCCCTCGGTCTTTTTTCCTTGTGCACTGATGTGTTGCCAGAACCTTTTGCCGCATTCCTATCCTTCTGGTTTATCTCTATCACCCACTGGACTCCTGCCCTCCCAATTTTGGCCTGTATTAAAGGGGCCCTGCAATGGCTTTTTTACTAATTTTTAATTTGCACCAAACCTGAGCGCACTGAACGTAGTAACTTAATGACACTTTTCTTTTCTCGAATTTCGATTTATTTTAGAAGTTATAGGCAAATTAAAATTACAAAAACAAGCAAAAAATAACCTCCTCCATGACGTCCTTGGTTGCTTGAGTGGCCGTGAACTAGACGAGGGGTGGTGAGCTGAGCGAGCGCTCACGGCTGCCGTACTCCGTGTCGACGGCGCGAGAGGGCGCCACTAAAGCGTGTTCTGGATAGGCTGTATGTAGCGGGCAGCTAGAGCGGCTCTCATTGCATTTGCTGCGCGATTAAACACAAATTCGGCATGACACTTCATTGGCCACAAACGACAGCAAACTAGGGGTAAAGATCAGTTCAGAATGGGAGCCACTTCGCGCTGCCATGCCGCGAAACGGCCAAACCGCAAGACAAAGCTGCTCACCGAAGGCCTTGGGAACGCTCAGAGCCGGCCGGGTCCTTCGGTCCCTACGGCCGCAGCGCCGTTGCGTACATCGTGACTTTTCCGTGTCGGCGCCTGATCCCACTACTCCTTTCTAGTAGGCGCCGCCTTTTCCACCGATTGGTGGCGGGTATGTCCACGGATCATTTCTTGTTTCCGTACTTTATAAACTGCATTTGTTTCTTTTCTGATCTAAAGAGGTGAACAAAAACTACTTTTATAAATAATTGAAACGGTTCGCGCCACCTATATTTTGTATTTCGACTAAAAAGAAGCTTTTAGCGGCTCTGACCAGTAGTAAGCCCAGGACCTAAGACGTCGCATTACGCGCGCTTTCGGTACCGCGGGTCGCCCCCGTCGGTGGAGGAGGTTTCCGCGTCGCCCGGTTAAAATATGACGCACTGATATTTAGTTACTCTCTCCGTGCCCGCTGGCTTGCCCGAACCCCAAGAGATGTGGAAACCGCAAAAAAGGTAGACGCTTAATTATGATTGCAGGGCCCCTTTAATGCTGATGCCTCCCGCTTTCTTTCCTGAAATGCCTCCCATTTTGATTCTACTTCGGCTACTGTGGTCCCCTTTTTTTGCCCATCTGTGTTCTTGAGATGCCGCTTGGCGTCTCGATATTGCTGCCTTAACCTCTTTATCCCAGCAGCTTTTGAGCTGGCGTTTCAGTTTTCTTCCTCCTCCTTTGATTCGATATTTCTCTCTCTTTGAAAACACTAATTAAGTCTTCATATGTCCATTCTCTTTCCACTTGCTTGGATACTATGTTCTCAATTCGTTTAGATACCTCTTGTAGTTGTTTATCATTTAAGTTATAACTACCCTCTTGTTTTTGATTTTGCATTTCTGGTTTTACTGTGCCAAATCTGATCTTGATTCTCTTATGGTCGCTCCCCACACTTTTTGTGCCTTCCTCATCTATTTCCATACCTCTTAATCCGTTGTATATCTTACGCGACACTAAACAGTAGTCAATAGTCGAATGCGAGTTCTTTCTTTCCCATATTATTTTTCCATCAGATTTCACCTGAGCGTTAAACAATACCAGATCAAGAGCTTCGCAGATCTCCTCTAACATCCTTCCTGTTGTATCCGTATGTCCATTAAAGTTTTGCAAATGTGCATTCATGTCCCCCAAGATAATTATTTTCTTGTTAGTGTCGATTTCCCTAACGTCTCCTGATATACATGTCAAGTGTTCTGCATTTTCCTCCCTGCATCACTCCCTGTTTTTAGATACACAAAACCCAGGATTGTGTCTAAACCCGGAATATTGCCTTTGACCCACATGTGTTCCCTGCAGCCCTCTCGTTCCCTTCCCTGTGTTTTTCTTTTGCGTATTTACCACTCATGATTAGGACACGACAGTTTATCCAACACAAGTTGCTGCTGTTTTTGTTGCCGAAAGTTGTTATACCGAGGCAAAATTTTCGTTATCGTTCATGTTATGCTGCTATGGCCGCGATGTGAAAGGTTTGTCGGAAAACACAGGGAGCGAGCAACAAGTGGCCCGACTGTTGGACAACGTGTTGTGTTGCTGTTGCCGTCATGTTGCCTCAGTGTGAAAGGCCCTTAAGTGAAGATGTCGTCAGCAGCGCTGAACACCCTTTCAATAAATCTTTTTCCGCAGAAGTGGCACTCTGTGTCAGAGGATTATCTTCGGTGTAATAAAACAAGAAAAATGAATGCCGTTTAGAACTCCCTGTAACGCCGAATTAGAGTGCAGCTCTTGAGGAGGAGGGGAAGGCACGGGGGCGGGGGTCACTTGGCTCGGGGGTCACGTGACCAGGGGGTCACGTGGCCTGGGGGTCAGATGGCCTGAGGGCGGAGAAACTTTTCCGCTAAATTTAGCGGGGAAATATTTCCGCTGGATTTAGTGGGAAAATGTTTCCGCTAAACTTAGTGGGAAAATTTTCCGCTAGATCTAGCGGGGAACATTTTCTGCTAAATTTAGCGGGAAAAATTTCCGCTAGATTTAGAGGAAAAAAGTTTCCGCCTCGATTTAGCGGAAAAAATGTTCCGCTAGAACTTGCGGGAAAATTTTTCCGCTAAATCTAGCGGGGAAAATTTTCCGCTACATTTTGCAAGGAAAATTTTCCGCTAGATTTAGCGGTAAAATTTTCCGCTAGGTCTAGCGGGAAAATTTTTCCGCTAAATTTAGCGGGGAAATTTACCCATCATGCATTGCGCGGTTACGCCGACGGCGACGGTGACGACGACGGCGACGGCGACGCCGCTCAAGCCGGAAACGGGCGCCTAAGAGCTGCGCTCTAAAAACGCCAGCAAGAAGGAGAGGGGACAAGATCCTTCGCGCTAACTTAGGGGCGAAAGATAAGCCACCACGGACACAAAAACGATGTCTTCTGAGCTGAGTCTTGGTCACCGTCGCTTAGTGGACCGAAGAGGATATTCGCACGCACTTGTGTCACACCCAGACATCTTCCACCCAGGAAACCCTCCAACCGGGAGTCCGGAAAAGGGTTGACCGAGGCACTCATGAATGCTTGACGCATAGCATTGCGTGCTTCTAGAGAAAAATGGGACAGCTCTCTGCTCGGGTAAAAGCGCAAAGCTTCTTTTCTTACAGCCGAAGTTTGGCGCAGTTAGAATTGGAAAGCTATGAAGATTGTAATACAGATAATTAAACCTAAAATAAAATCGATGTTCGTGAGTACTTTCTATAAAGATATTTTAACCGGAAAATATTGCCGAACGGTAGTACAGAGATTTAGATCGTCTTTATATATTTGTTCTCTGGTGGATTCCTGATGTTTTTGCTGGTTATCTATCCTAAAAGCTCCATACTCTTATTCACCGACGTCTTAATGAAGGAAAGACTTGTGATCATAGCTAATGGAAGATTTTAATTGTTGTGTGATTAATGTGTCTTGCTATTTTCTTGTACCTCCCTATGGCCATATTTCCCAGCTAAAATATGTTTGCCGGCTGAAATATATTTATATATGATATAGATTACATTGTTTTCGCTTGATGGTTTAGTTATCTATACTACAGTTTTTATAGTTTGGCAATTTTGACAGCTTCAAACTCCGACGGTTACAACGAAGCTTTGCGCTTTCACCGGGGCAGAGAGCTGTTGCATTTTTCTCAAGAAGCACGCAATGCAGTGCGTCAGGCATTCGGACGACATCTTCACTTAGAAACGAGGCAAGACGTCCGATAAGACTCTCGATTGCCAGCTGTTGCTCAAGGTAACAAAAGAGTGACTGGTGGAAGCTATAAACGATTCCATAACACTCTTGTGTTTTGTGTCTTACCCTAGGAGAACAGTAGGGTAGAAATTAACGCCGCGGAAGCAACGGATGACTACTTGTGGTAACGGTTACTGGAGTTGATCGAAGAGTAATTGTAACTGTAATTAGTTACGGTTTACCCGTGAATGAAGACGAAAATGTACCGGATTACAATCATATCATTATGTAAAAAGATAAGAAAATTACTTTGCATTAACTTTGTAAAATATGTAATTATTCCCTACACATTTATTGAAAAATGTAAGGGATTACAAGTAATTTCCTTACTTGAAACTGATTACCTAAAAGTCTGCCTAGAACTACTTTTTATTGCGGACTGCATTGTTGCTCTGCCGGTAACGAGGCTTCACGAAAGTAGAAAGCGCGAAAGACAAGGACAAGTGGAAAAGTCCTCAGGACACGCGCTTACTCTCAACTGACGTTTTGATTCGGATTAATTCGAATTAAAACGTCGGTTGAGATTAAGAGCTTGTCCGGTGTAGTCTTCCACTTGTCCTTGACTTTCGCGCTTTCTAATTTCGTGATGTTGAACCAGCCTAGGCCAACGAAGTATTTTGCTACTATAACGAGGCATCCGTGACCCCGACCCTGGAATGCTGTCACGTGCCGTGCTCCGATGCTCTCATTGGGTCGCGGGGGTTGCAGCTCCAAGCTCACCAAGTTATCGTGAAAAAGCATGGAAGCTTCTGATGCGGCATGACGCCCAGAGGTGAAGTCGGGGAGACTTCCGGTCTTGAAGGACACGCCTCGAAGGCTGACCGAAAGCGAGACAAAACCAAAAGTCGCTGTTCGACGCAAAGGGCAACCTTAGGCACCCTATACGCATTCTAGGTGTGGTTTCCACCGATTCTTAATTCTGCATACGGCTTCAGTTGGGATTTTCTTGTTTGGCTTGCTTCAGCCGGTAGGTCGCCTGACCTTCTTCCTACCTCTGTACCTGCATGCTCGTCACTGCTTCAAATGGACATTCATAAAGCATGACACAACTTTAACAGAATCCCTAAACCACATTATTAATCTTTCCGTCCGTGCATTTTCCCGCTAAATAGAGAGGGAAAATAAACGTTCCTTTGCTTATGCACCAAGTGACTTTTTCCGCTAAATTTATCTAGCGGAGAATTCAACAACACGCGACCTATGCACCAAGTTTATTTACCCGCCAAATTTAGCGTGTAAATTGATTTGAAAATGGGTCTCCCCAGAAACGAGCTTCATCTTTTTTATACAAATTTGAACGATCGTTCCTTCCATGCTGCATTCCATGCGTTATAGAAAATTGGAGATAAGCGGTCGCATTCATTTTTCTATCAGATGCGAAGGAAGCCGACACGACCACGAGCCCACCTCCGAGTGCTGACGACGCACCAGGAGGGAGCAATCCAGCGGCGCAAAGCACTCCGGTCCCAGGTTCGGCCAGACCACGTCTAGGTCTTTACAGTAACTGAGGATCGTGTTTTGCTTGCATGCTCACCATACAAGAGAGCTTTACTTCAAAAACGGCTATTGCTAAAACCAGAGAACAAATGACAAATAATATCAAAGCATGAAATGGTTATCATCGGAACCCCACCAAACCCATTGTTTCGTCCGTCAGTTCGTCCGTCCGTCCTGTGCGTCGCTGCATTACCCGGGAAATATGGTGGGGAAAGTGAGGTCACGTGACTTGAACACTACTTCACTTTCCCCAGAACTTAAGCGGGGAAATTCATGCTACGTAACCTGACATCACGACACCTACGCATTGATTCTGTTCCCCCACTAAATTTTAGTGGTAAAATTCACCTCACGTGACCTGATCACGTGACCTATTCTCCAACTTAGTTTTCCCGCTGCATTTGGCTGAAAAAAATGATGCGCGACCTGCCGTCACTTAATTGTCACTTTATCTGACGTAGCTTACCAATGCGGAAATCCAGTTTCCCCGCTAAATTGTTTTGCGGGGAAAGTGATGTCACATGACCTCTGCAGCGAGTCAGTTTTTTTTTTTTTTGATAAATGTAGTATATATTTTTCATTATCATAAACGACTGTTTAATGTATTTCAAACAACCATAAACGATCACTCCTTAAATGTTACATTTTATGCATTAAAGAACGTCAAGAATAGAGGTCGGTGTAACATAAAAAATAATTTACATTCCCAGTTATTTTAGTAAGCTTAGAAAAAATACAATGAAACCTCAATAACAGGAACACATCTGTTACTGAGCAAAATGCTCACAAATGGAGAAATTCGTATATCAAGCACGGACATCATAAGAGGGTACGCTTATTTTTAGACTTTTTATCATGATTAAAAAGTATTAAAGCGCCAAAAACAACTAGAAGGACCATAGTAAATTAAGAGAGCACAATACATTTTGTTGTATATATTACTTTGTGATTCTTATTTTCGTCGTGTTTGTACATTTAAGACTATTAATAAATTAGTCCAATAACCACTTTGCTTCTTGGTTTTACCCGCGTTTGTGCTAAACGAACTACGAAACGAAAATTTTCACGCGTGTATTAACACTTCTGGCAAAAGCAGTCATGGGTTACTGTCTACTAGACCACCATCAGATCATGATTCTAATGGAGACTTCCCAAAACAAGGTCGCGAGGCTAAGAATGCCCTAAGCATTTAGTAAAACCCGAATATTGCCTTCTATTCTGAAAAGAAACGAAAGCATGGATCTGATTACACCCTAGAGCGCTTAATCTTCCCTTGATATTACCTCATATAGATTCAGCGTTCTCGTGTTACAACTTGACAAATTGGTCAGAGCAGTTTTACAGCTAACCTTGAGCATCCCACATTTATAACTTAACGGTAGGTAGCACGCGCAGATCCCAGACTTCCTCGGGAGATAATCGAGGACATGTATCGATTAGGCGCAATTCTGAATAAACCAGCACAAAACATTTATCAAAGAAAGAGAAATTAAGGCTTCAATAACCTGCACTAGTTCTTGAAATTCGCCTATTACCGTATCTTGCAGACCATGCGTTGTCCCCAGTATGTAATGAGCGAAAAAAGAAAAAAAAAGATGCTTGCGCAACAAAGCTTTTAAATGCCAGATTACTTAGATCACAAAAACGCCTCGTATTAAACACACATCATGATGACCATAAGTTGTCATTTAATATTTAAAAACGAACTCCGCCACGTCTTGCTATAATAAATGATCGTGAAAAACAAGATCATTGCATAGTACGCTCCTGTGAATAGTCTGCGCCGGGAAAACTTTTACTTTTTGAACACGTATACGGCATCCTCATTTTCAGAGTTCAGGGGCGCAAGGTCACCTCCAAACTAATTTATTTATTGTGCGGCGAGAGATAATCATGCTATGATCAATTGAGGGAGAGATAAATCGTCATTTTCTTTTGCCGACAATATTTTTCTCGTTGCCGAATTAAACTTTTTTTCGGGTGTCTTTCACGCGAAGACATTTCTTGTAATGGCTATATTTCAGACCTCATGTTTAAAAACAAATTAATATTGCAGCATCAATAGCGAAACCAAAGGGCACTGTTCTCAATTATTGGGTCGGGCAGTTTGTTTCATTATAATATGAAGTGTCCAATGTGTGTTTATTTTGGCTAAATGTATGTTAGTACATTTCCTAATGTAATAGCAGCATCCGCGTCCGTCACAAGATAGTGGGAATATTAACAACATTGAAAAGTTGTTTGTGTGTTCCAGTTCATCTTCGAAGGATTCAGAGTAGACGAAACCATTTTAAAATTTCTTGTTTCCTGTCAGCGTTTTACCACAATATTATTTTACTACATTTCCTCATCTTTCCTATTTCTTTTCTCTGCAGTGGCACGTTTGAGCAACAAACCTCTGGTGTGCGTTTACGGCGTGGCCATGAAGGGTAAAGTCGTACATCCGTCATTAGGTTATTGCGACTTCACTTTCATGGAGTCTCTTTATGATGATGTCGACCAAACCTCGTTCTTGGATGAACCCGGGGACTCCTTAAATTGGTTCCGCCAGCTTGCCGAACGGCGGAAGAACCTTGAACAGTTCGGACTTTTCGTGAATGCCAAGTAAGCGGCTGAAGGCCTTAGAAAATCGTTACTTTACCTTAGAAGAAAGCAGCATTGTTGGACGAGCTGTAACTCTCGCGCTTCGCACCTGCTTTACATCTTCCTAAAATTGTCTGATTTAGGAGTTTTCTTTTGCACACAGGAAGTTTCTAATTGGAGCCATAATTTTACTATCACATATCACAGAGAAAAGTTAATTAGTAAATATTAAAACCCTATTTAGCTAATTATTCTGCTTTTTTTAAATCTTTGATGTCCGCTATGTCTCGCAGTTTGTTCCCGAAAATGAATTCTTTTTTTATGAACCACCGTATTCGTAAAAAACTTTTTTCTTTACGTCTTCACAAAGCACTTGGTTTACCAAAGTTTCACCGCACCGTTGAACATTTCGTGCACGTCTAAACGAACTTTCTCGGGAAATCCGACAATGGCTTTCGCCGCATGGCGCTTGAAATTATAGGACCGTGCCCACCGATGTACGTATATGGTCCGATTCCTACGCTTCATGTATCCTCAAAGCTACGGGATTCATTTTTCCTTGAAATTTTGAGTTCAGAGAGCAAAGAAAACAAAACGAACCGATAACAAAGTTCATACGCGCCTTGTTTTGTTATCAATCTGTTTATTTTTCTGCGTTCTAGAATAAACAAGAAGAAATTCTGAAAGAACGTGAATCACTTTTTCACTTCAAGAGTTATTCCTTGTCGGGTTTGCCTTAATATGCGTTAAGGAAACGGTAGAGGCGCCCCGTATTTCCGAAGGGGTCTTGTCAGAGAACTTCCCCACGGCATCTAAAATAGGGCCACTGTTTTATAGTTTCGTTGAAATTGATTGGATTTTGTGAGTTTCAGTTTTTGTTTACAATTCTGCTCCTTTGCAGGTTCGCTCCGAATGCGACTATGGACCTAGACACACCCGATGGCCGAAAAATTATAATGCAATACATGAAAGCAGGAGTTTATCATTTCGGTTGTGCGAGATTACAGCTAGATAGCATCCGTATCAAAACCACTGGGAACCCGAAGGATACATTCAACCTGCTTGAGGTAAGAATTACAAATAAGCATACAATTACGGTATTTTGAACTAACCGACAATTTTCTTCGTGCATAAAAGCATCCATTTAATTAATGCACTTGAAAAAAAAAACATTCATATTGTTTTTTTTCTTTTTTTACGCGCAGTTGCACACATTTGTGGGACATATGCACGCCAGATATAAATTTGTAAAATAAAATTTTCCTTCAATGATTGGTATTTTGAATTTCGACGGCTCAAGAAACTGATTTTATGTATTGGTAGAGACATGCTCAGCTTTAATGAAATTGTGCAGTGCTATTTTAAATATTAACCGAGGTTGTTTTTAGCGATTCCATTGTAAATGCATGCGCCTGTTAGCTAAATACGTGGTTATGCATTTACGACCACAACGGCCAATCACCCGATGCAGGATTTTCGTCCGCTTAATGGAGACAGTGAAGTCACAGGAGCTCATGACTTCGAACTGCTCAGCCACCACAAGCCGTGGGTAGAAAAAGCACTCGAGCTCAATATGAGATCCTGCGTGCGCGGTTATGTGAAGCCATTGTGAAATGTTTTCTGACTGACAAAATAATGTTTCCACGTAATTGATTTTTTTTCATTAATGCGACATACTATTCTTCATTATCCGGAACATTAACAGAACTGAAACAATAAGGAGAAAAATAGCTAATATGAAGTAGTCGGCACTACGAAGACTGAGCCTGTCTCTGTCAATTTGTCGCATGTAAGAAGCAATAAATAGAAAAACACAAGATACAATGACGAAGAAAGCACAATACGAGAAACACCGATAATATAAAATATGAGCAATTGTTACGAAAACGTGGCGGTAAACATGAGACTGGTGAAGGAAAACGAAAAACACGGAAGAAGACAGAAAAAGAACTGGCCTGTTTTATGCTTACAGTCATGTTCAATTTACACCAGATCGCCTGCACTCTAGTTTTTCAATTGTTGCGTGAAATTTTACTGCAATCCAAAACAATTCTTATTCACGCAATGATAGTCTTTCTTAATAAAATGTTTAATTTTCCCTTCGAATGGGAAAGACTTTTAATAAATGTAATATTATTGTCTACGGTGTAATTCAGAAGTTTAGGTAACTTAACTTGACAGTAAGATGTAAATACAAGACTCTCCCGAAAAGTGTCAAACATTTTTTATTCTTCCAAAACCAAAAAAACAAAAACAAATATTAAATAAAGCTTATAACTAAGTTTCCGAATGAATGTGCAGTTAGCTTGCACACGAGACGGAGCGAGCTGATTACACCACGATAAAGTATGCGACGTCACGTGATCTTTCCGTTTATATGAGAACCAATCTTTAGCGTTGCTGTCTCCCTCGATTCGGTAGTTTTAGTTTCGTCGTAAACAACCCGATGCCAAACGTTCAGTCCAAATATTTACGAAACTATACACAGCACTGAAAACAAGAATATCTGGTAATTCAGAGACGCTGACTTTGTCTAAATCTGTCTTACTTTGTGCAAAATTGTCTAACTATGTCAACTTCTTCCGAAATCGCGTCCCAGCGACAAAATACTGTTTGGCCCAGCAAGTAGATGCCTGTCGCGTTTCTAGCTAAACTGTATATTTAAACGTCGCAGCAGGGTTGTCGTGTTTTTCAATGCGTATCTCAATCTAGGCATAAGGTGAAATTTTTTTTTTTCAGAAACTCCGAAGCATGCAGAACGAATACCGGAAAGCAGAGCCTCATACCGTACCATATATTTTCCTGGGACTTGACTTTTACGCACCGCGATCGGGACCCATCTACAAGGAGACGCTGAACCTCCTCAGGTGAGTTGGCTTGAGGTGGGCGAGAAAATATGTACAAACTTTGAGGAAGAATTACTATCGCATTGGAGTCAAACACACGGCGTATGGAGGCCCAGGTGGAGTAACGCCGTCTCCAGAGGCGTTCAACGTTCGTCCCCGTTGCTCATGCGCGCCACCAGAAGCCGCGGTCGTCGAGGTCGACGAAGCGCGTCCGCTACGCAGAGAGTGAACCGTTCGACGATTGTAGCGAAGCTTTGCACGTGCTAAACTGAACATGAGAGTTAAACATGCCACTTTGAAGCGGTGGTGGATATTCCTATGTAAGGCTATTAACCGTCTCTGGAGACGTTCAACTTTAATCCCCGTTTCTCAAGTGCGTTACGAGATGGCGCGACGGTCGTTGAGGCGGACAACGGCAGTGGCGCTTTCGATTCGAGATGACCGAGATGGCGATTCAGGATTTGGATCCTGAGCTGAAGGCACGGGATTTATTTTCCTCCGGCAACGAGAGCGAACTCGTAGAACGCTTTTGATCTATCACGGAATCTTCCAAGGATGGTCCGCCAAATCATTTTTGCAGGATTTTCTCCGTGGAGTAACTGGGTAGCATCGCCGAGGGCCACCGCCCCGGGTGCCACTGGCCCTAGTGACGCCACTGCTTGGTTAACACTCCATTCTGTAGCAGAAACCAAGGCATACGCGCTTCGCACACCTACAAGTTCTGACTCGCCCCAGCATCCGCGCGCGCGTTGGCTTCTGCCCCACGACGCCGCCTCCTTCTCGCCTTTTTCCTTCACTACTCTCCTCCTCTCTACGCGGCCAGCTTTCCTCTTTAGTGTTTGTCCACAGACGGGTGCCTGCAGATTTTGTCATGTAGGTACTACTACTAATCCATTCATAAAAGAGTCTAGGGATAGCGGTAAAGCGGCAGCTGAGAAATTCTGGCGATAAGTCAAGACAATGGACAAAAATGACCCAACAATGCTGTATGCAACCTCCATTTGTATAATTCTACATAACTGTGCAGAACTTGGCGGAACATTTACCGGGATACCTGACCATGATATACGGGTCAAGAGATCCGAAGAAACCAGTAGACGACCCGTCACGAGTGGTATCATCAAGACAGTTCGACCACCTCACCACACCACACGCGCCAAAATCAACAGGACAGTCGTCCTATACGCGAAGTGGAAGGTGGTGGAAGCCTCGCAAAATCAAGCAATTGTCAATATTAAGGAAAACGCAGCACATGAAAAAGTTGGTCGTAGTCCACAAAGGCACCTGGTTCTCCCACTCCGGAATGCGCGCGGTACCGGGTTTCACCCCTGCGGACGCCGTCCGCTTGCACCGGTCTACGTCGTAGGACCGTCCGCGGTATACAGCTTGTCTACTCGAGCCGCCACAGCCCTCCCTCCCCAGTGAATAGGCGAACGTTGTGCTACGTTGAGAACGAGCCGATCCGGCCAGCGAACTCTGCTGCCATAACGCGTTGTTCGTCCCGGAAGGGGATCCCGAGCGGCCATCGGAGATGCTCGCTGCTTGCCCCGGGGTCCGGCGCAGCTGAAGGTCTGGGTGAGAGGAACGGGGAAGGGGCCAAAGTGTTTTGTTGTGGTTTCCTCCTTCGACGTTTGTGGCGGGTTCCGTCGTCGTGGGCCTGAGGGGTGATGTCTCGATGTAGGTGGGCTTTAGACGGTCCTAACATAATCACCTCCTCTCCGTCTCGAATCCGGATTGTGAAGTGTTTTGGTCCGCGTTTTAGCACGCGGAACGTTCCGTCGTAGGGGACCTGAAGCGGACGCTGGATGAGGACTGTGCCTGACAAAAACTTGCGTGCAATGTGTCAGGTTCTCGCTGACATGAGGGTGGCGGCTGTTTTGATGTCCTGGTGGCCATTGGTCGAGGGCTGTCCATCATTGCACGCAGTCGGTTGACGTAGTTTGTTGAATCTGGCAGTCGGTCTTGCACTTGCTCAAATAACTGCCCAGGCTATCCTAAGGGATGCCATGCGCCGAGATGCCTCGATCCACGGTTGGGAGAGCTCAGTGAAGCGTGTTGAACACCTTGCGTCGAAAAGGTTCGGGTACGTAGGGCGGAGGCTTTCAGGCGGAGATGTCGCACAGAAGCACCGTGTCGCACATCGGTAGTGAGACCATCCGGAACTCGAGTCTGCTTGGCGTGTCACGCAGATTCTGCAGCTCGCTGTCCGTCTGCTGAGCACTCGCCTTTTCCGTGGAGTCGACCACTGCGGAGGATTCTAGTTTGTAAATATTTGCGCTCGAGATCGCGTCAGCAACGGCGTTGTCGCGATTGCGGACGTTACGAATGTCGGATGTAAATTCCGCAACGCAGGACATCTAGACGCAGCTCATGTTGGGAATTAGTTCCACCAGCCGGCCGCAAGTTGCGGAAGGCGTGCACAAGTAGTTTTTAGACGGTCATTATGGCGAAGTGGAACCTTCCATGAAATGGCGGAAATGCCTCACTGCCAAGTACACTGCCAGCAGTTCAAAACCGAATGCACTGTTACGTTGCTCGTTTGGTGAGGGTAACCGTGAACCAACTGCTGTAGTACCGCACCCACCGCGGTGGCTGAGTCGCCAGTCAGCAGGTTATAGCGTCGCGTTTTCCTGGGTGTGCCAGCATTATGCATTCTACGAGGACCTGTGGCGCTGTGAAATGCCTGGCGGGGAGAGTTGCCCCACCGAAGTTATTTCGTTGGGGTTGTGCCTTTCTCCTAACAAGTCGGTGGAGTGGTTGAAGTTTCTCTGCGCAGTTAGGTAAAAGCGGCGGTAGGAATTTAATAATTCTCCAAAACTCACATTGTTCTTTGTTGACGGGCTGGGGGAATTCGTGGATTGCGTGCACTTTGATGTCAGGAGGGCGAATACTCCGCTGCGTTGACATTGTTTCCGAGGAACTCCAGTTCATCCTTGCCGAACATACGCTTGCTCACATTGACGACGACGCCGTAGTTCGTCAGGTGAGCGAAGAGCGTACGCAGGTGTTGTGCGTGATGTCCGGCAGAGCTGCTTGTAACAAGGGTGTCGCTGATGTAGGCGTGACAAACGGCAAACCACGCAACACCTCGACGAAGCGCTGAAACGGCAGTGCAGCATTTTTGAGTCCGAATGGTATTCTGACGAATCCAAAGAGACCGAATGGTGTTGTGACCAGGTCTTCTCGACGTCGGCCGGTTCAACTGGGATTTGGTTGCGTACGCCTGGACCAGATTTATTTTGGAAAATATCATGGCGCCGTCGAGCGTCGCTGTGAAATCATAAATGTGAGGCACTGAAAAGCGGTCGACTGTATCCTCAGCCGGTTGGGAGCCAGGTGATCCCCACGTGTTCGCCAGCCTCCAGGTGTTACTTTTGGGACCATATGCAGCGGCGATGACCATGGACTCTCGGACGGGCTGATGATACCAAGTCAAGCATATCTTGAACTGTGGACGAGCGATTACCAGTTTGTCGGGGAAGCCGCCGCGGCCCCACGTCTTGCAAGGACGGGTGAGGTCAAGGAACTCTTGAGGATGATAGAAACGGCAGGTACCGTTTTCTAAAAATCTGGGCGAGGAAGAGTCCATTAAGACGTCTGGCTCTTGAGCCGACGTTGCCCTGACTCTCGGAGACCGAGTTCTCCCACTCCGGAACGTGCGCTGCCGGATATTACCCCTGACGTCCGCTTGCGCGATCTACGTCGCAGCACCGTCAGTGTCTGGAGCTTGTCTATACTCGGGAAGCCACAGCGGCATCTCTGCGGTCCTACTGAAGTGAATGAGCAAAGATAGAAGAAGCCAGCTGGCATATATTCTCACTGACATAATTTCGGGAAGCCAGATGCCGGAAGATTAATGGCACTGTAGAGTCGAACTGCTGCCTGAACGAGGAGACAACAAACTCGGCTTAATGACTACCGCACACGCACCGTGGCAGCATCATCTACAAGCTATTTGAACATGTGATCAAGGAATGTATGTGTTTTGGGGCGGAAGGCAACGGAAACCGACTGAGCTTCAAAACGGCTTTCGAAGAGACTGCAAACAGTGAGGATAACCTGCTAGTCTTAACGAGGATTATGGAGATTGCCAGGAAGGAAAACGGGAATCTGATATGTTGTTTTCTGAACGTAGCCAAGGCTTATGACAGTGCACTCTCAGAAAAAAGGTGTATTATTACACCCTCTGTCCCATATAATACACCCCAAACTTCAATTTGACGTACAGCGCCCTATAGTCGAACAGACGGCCCTAAATTTTACGAGTGGCTTGATAGCCGTGTGGGTACAACTTATTAAAATAGCTAATGTACGTTTTACTGATTACAAAAAAAAAAAAAAAAAAATCGGGTTTTCTTGGCCCGATTGCAAAACCTCAGTGTTTTCTTTTCTGTGGTGATTGATGCGTACTTTCGCTATTTCATGAGTTATATCTCACCGTTATCAAGCCCCTCGTAAAATATGGAGCCGTCTGTTCGACTATAGTGCTCTGTACGTCGAAATGAGGTTTTGGGGTGCATTATATGGGACGAAAGGGTGTAACGTGATACCCTTTCTTTTTTTTTTTTAGAGTGGTACCACGCAAGTCCTTACTCCATTGCCTAAGCAGACTTGATATTCCCAACAAATGGGCGGACTTGATAAGCAGGCTATAAGATAGAGGGTTGCTAGCGGTCACGAAAGGAGCTCGGCGTTGGTGGCAAGCCATGGGTGGCAGGAGAGAGAATCGCGTGACGATCTTCGCCACGAAGGCTCTTCGGTGGAGGCGCAACGGTACGCCGCCTGAAGTATTTCTGTCACCGTGGTCAAACATTTCTCCGGGTTCTTTGCATTCTGTGTACTGCTACATTGATTTTCAAGCTAATTCTTTGGTTTTCTTTCTTCAGACATTCACTTATACCAGAAAAAACAAAACGAAAAAAAAAACGTAGGCTTTGTTTTATATCGTGGTATTTTTATGGCGAATACCAAATATTTGTCGATATACAAATCGGAATACTACAAATTTACAAACATTCACTGACCACGTTCGATTAATTAAACAAGGGCCACAGCGAGAATTGAATAATAAAGCATCTGGAGTAATTTATAGGATCTGCCAGTCTCCAATAAATTCCAAAGGCGCTCTAAACACGTACATTTATAGGTCCTCTGTGACGTAATGATGACTTTTTACGTCTCCTGTGGTGTCACGTCAAGCGAAAACGCGACATCACGGTGTCACGTAGCGTCACGGCGTCACGTGACGTCGCAGTTTGATGTAATAACGACGATTCGATAGTTTCGGTTCTTAGGACTCATCGTCGTTCGAGCTCCACACTCAAACATGAACTGTTGCAAAGATTGCGATGTCATCAGCGTGACGTCACCATCTAGGCTGCATGTGTGCACCGACATAAAAAAACCAAGAAATTACTCTATAAATGTTATTTATTTAAAAAAAAATACACCATCTTCCCGAGGGGAACCATGGGGTGATGCGGAGCATCGTGTTGGTTCCGAGGAAAGAGTCAGTTGCGTGCTGACGTCGAGAGATGGCGCCACCGACTGCCCTAGCGTAACCCCTACGCGAGCCTTCGTCGCGGCTCGCGGCAGAGAAACTTGAAACGCTCGCCGCTCGCCGTTTATTTTTTTTTCACACTTGAAGGAGAGGAGATTAGAGGAGGAGAGTCGCGCGTGCGCGCGCGGTGTGAGTACAAGCGAACGCACGCGCAGTGCACGCAGCTGGTAGAGAGAGAGAGCGGAGAGAGTAACGCGCAGCTGTTGGAGAGAGGGAAGGAGGAGAGTTGCGCGTGCGTAGTGTGAGTGCGGACTACAAGGCCGCGCGGACATAGACCCGAGCAAGAGATGCTCCGCATCTAAAAAAAGGGCTTAGCCACGCTTTTTTTTAAACATAGAATCTGTCACCGCTGAGTTTTGGAACTAAGGAGGCGCCAGGGAAGGGCTTGCCCGCGAAATGGAGCTGAAAAAGAATGTCCGTTTCGTCCTTGGCCGCAAATTTGCCCTTGACGTTAAATTGGTCCATGTCATGAGCTCTTCTTTTCAGAATCTTCAAGCCCAGTCTAAAACAGGTTCTCCGTTGAGGGAAATTATGTACTTATGGTATGATACACGGACACAAGCTATCTAAAATTCGTTACTCACTCCAGTTGCCATAATCATGATGGATACGTTGTTTCCGCCTCTAAATAACAAGCTATATAAAGGCGAGGGGGGGGGGGGGGGCGTATTTCCTGGAAGGTACATTTGAATGTGCTGTCCACAGCGCATCGGCGATCTTGACAATGTAGGGTCCATGCTGTAAAAGCGATGGGGAAGCTCGCCGTTAGTGGCATTCACGAGCTCTACTCTGGCCCCCACTGATTAGCCCAAAGAACAGAACGCTTAGAGAAGGCGAAACTCCGAGCTACTTCGACGAAGCAAGGGGCCAAAGGATAGCGATTTCCACGTTTATATAATTTCTAACAAAAACCGCATTTGCAATGTGCGTGGAGAGAATACTCTTCGTTTTTTTCGAAAACAGAGTGGAAAATTTTTGACGTATTCCCGTATGTCTAACTTGTTTTTATTTGTAGATCTTTTCTGCACATATGAGATGTCCGAAAAGTATACGGCCTTTTTCATTATCTCAGCTACTTCGAGGCATAGCTTCGGTGTCAACTGGCAGACATTCGAACCAGGCACTACTGAGTATAGGTAAAGAATCCGTTCACTTTTCGTCTTCTCAGTCGGCAACGAGACGCAATTAAATCTGGTAAAGGGCTGTATTAGTGTCTGATTTACTGACTGAGCGAGTTGATCAGCGAATGTGAAGAGAGTTTTGCTTCAACCATCAATGTTTATCAGCGGACAATGTTCGGATTTGAGAAGTCGTTCGGGGATGATTCAGTGAGAAATGGCGGGATAATATTCGGGTATGGCCGAGAAGGCCGTGAGAAAATAATTGCCGGAGTTGCGGGCAGCTGGCGAGAGGAAGCTTTATCACATCAAGGTGATTGGCCATTCGGTGCGTCACGTTAAATAATTTCTCGCAGAATACTTCCGTTACCTAGTTATTCCAGCATTCCGACAGAAAAAACATAACTTCCTGCAACGTCTGTATTTTTTTTTTTTTTTTTATTTGAGGTCGAAATTGAAAGTCAAGAAATTTGAAACCATTGAAGAAAAAAAAAAAAAAGAAGAAAACAACGAAGCAGTTGATGGCAATCCCGAAAGAGAGCTTCGCTCTATGTTTTGAAATGCCTGAGGAACGCTGGCATAGGTGTGGTGTGTGTGTGTGTGCTCCCAAGGGGATTACATTGAAGGAGATTAAGGCGCCAATGTCCTAGGATGACAGCATTTTATATAATAATAAAAAACTGATTGTACTTTTGGGACAGTCATCGCATGTTTCAGCCTTTGAATCGTCGCTAAAATGTGGCTCTTTTTCTTCCTCTGGGTTACCCTTTCCCGTTTAAACCTCCCCTACTCCTTGTGTAAACCAGCAACTTCCACGTGGATGGGATCATCGTCCGAACGCACTTGGGAGACGATTTCCTCAACAAGAAAAACTGCTTCATCACTGGACCCACAGTTTACGAGGGCAGTAGCACCAAGTACGAAGTTTCCATGGTAAGAAGACTTTAATCAAAGTAAATCACCCCCCCCTCAAAAAAAAAAATGAAAGGAGGTTATTTGGTATTTATCTAAAGTGACGAGTCTATAGCAAATGATTGATGAAAGAAAAGTAAATTCACTGTATCAAAACTTCTTTATATAGACCCTTTTGCTGTTTACAAACACGAACTGCAGCTTGCGCACCAAGCGACTTCAGGTCGCACCGTCTTTGCAAGCTTGTTGAGCTTGCTTAAGTCACAAGTACTAGAAAGTATAAATGCTAGAAGGACAAACACACTTGGAGATTTAACGAGGGCCTTCGGCAGTACAATGTACAATGTTAAAGGAGCGGTGCAACGATATTCAATTGAAATGCTTTTCACTTTACACGAGCTTACTGGCCCTAGTGTGACTCGAGGATACTCGCTCGCAACGTCACTGGCCAAGAAACTCCTTTGTTGCGGTGTAATTTCAAGGACAAAAGCGATCATTTTCATTCAATCTCTCTTTGCAAAATTTGATGACGTAACGTGGGGATCGCAGTACACCCCACTGACGATATTTGAATGCGGTTCAAAGATTGGACCCGAGCATTGCGTGGGCACTCGATTTGGGCTCGTTATAATTACTAGCTCGAGAAGCATTCGGGTAGTGGCCCGTGTCCAATCGCTGCAACGACGACAATAGCCAGAGCCATAACAATGTTTGGAACTCAGCGCGTGTCCTGTGCTTTGCCAACTCCCAGCGCGTGGCTATGATCAACATTGGCGGCATATATTCGGCTCCAGATCACGTGGCCGCTTGTTCTGGCCCCGAGTTGAGGGAGTGAACGCTGCTCGTTTTTCTTAATTTTTTTCTGGGACTTCTGTTGCGTAGGGTGAAAAACGAACGCGTGTTTCATAGGTCATTAACGTCAGGGATCCGTTCTAAGCGGTATTTGCGCAAAGTACAAAAATTGTTGCATCGCCCTTTAACTCTTCGAGGGTGCAAGTTGTTCTACAATAATACTTGAAATGTTTTACCAAATCTCGCACTTCTTCGTTCTTTTGGCATTTACCAGGAAAGTTGGTGGCTAAACGTTTCATCTACATTTCACGCAGCGGGGTTAAGGCGGTCTTTGCTCATTTTTTTATAAACCGGAAGTTCTCTAAAACATAAAAGACTAAAACACCACGTAATGCCGTTTTCCAAAAAAAAAAAAAAAGTCGATATGAAAGACTTTTGTACGCTGCCCTTCCTGCGGCAGCTTATGGAACCGAAATCTTTACCGAGAAACGCATGCGGGAAGCGCTAAAGGCTTATTCACACGATGCATCTTTTCAACGCTCACAGTTTAGCGAAACCAAGATTTCGCGAAATCGGCCTGTTCACACGTGTAGCTTGACGCGCGAAACCTGTGACGTATTGACTCGCGAGAATTTCGCCAAAGCAATTGTCATCTGCACCGAGAATACCGGGCGTTTAGCATCAAAATGATATGAAGGACGGCCGCGTGAAGAGACAGTCTGTTTTATTAATACCACTCAATGAACTTCGTCAGATTCGGCTCACTGGGTTTACTAGTCCTGCCAAACCCGGGAAAGACTCGCGAACGTCAAAGAACAGGCGGATGATCTCGAAGCATTTCGGGCATTTTTGCACCGCTAATAAAGAAAGTTATCCCCAGTCGTCATGTTTATATGCGGTGCTTGCACTGTCGCGACTGTTGATGAATCTGCACCGCGCCACCAACCCGTACTGTAGTGCGCCGTTCCTGCAACCGAGTAACCAAGACTTGTCGCCCATACGCGCCGCATCTCCGCTTGTCTCTCGCCATGTTTGTTTGTCTTTCGACTTTGGCTCGGATCACGGTGGCTCGGATACGGAATCGGCCGAAAATCAGACCCCCTCCAGAAGCTCGCTCCTCCTCGAAGGTCAGACGTCATAGCGGAGTCGAGCGGCCATTGGCAGCGTCCACGTTTCTCCTTCGGGTGATTGACAGGCCTCGGTGAGGTTTCTCAGCGAAAAATTGCTCCAAAAGCGAGGAAGACGCGCCACTTTTTTCGTAGGCACGCCACTTTTCCGGTCGCGTTCAGACGGGGAATCTGTTTCCGAAACCTAGTTTCGCGGCACAAGATTCGCTAACAAGATGCATCGTGTGAATAGAGTGCTTACCATCCATCACGTGGCTTTGACACTTGTTTTGTGGTTCTGTTATTGAAACAAGTGTCAAAACCATGTGATAATAGATAAGGCGCGTGCGTGGGTTTTCTGTCGACTATTTGATTTGGCGACTGCTGTTCTGTCGGCGGAAACGCGAAAATCCGACCAACGAGTCATATGCAGCTTCGCTGTAATAATTTGCTGCGTTCTCCTCGCCACCCTTCCCGTTTCCTCCTCTTTCCAAATATCTGGTCGAAGTGGGGACTCCTTTTGTTCCTGCATCGTATGGCTGGATCAACCTACAGGTTATCTCGACTTATCCAGCCCCAAGATGCTGCAACGAAAGAGTCCTCAAGCCGTCTGGGGAGAGGGGGAACAGGGATGGTGGTGAAGAACACTTTTCCGCCTTGTGGAAAACGTTTTGTAGGTCGTACCTTAACAACATATCAACGCTAATAAAACTCGATGTCATTTCAAGATCAGGCCACCGCATTACGCACGATCGGCGTAATGTCAATCGATCATCATCGTCACAAACTCTCTTGAGAACGTTGAGACCTTTGCGGGGCGGTTTTTCGTTTTGCCATTCTATGTTGTTGCTAAATGAAGGATGTACTCTTGCCGTCCTCGTCCTCGCTGTTTTATACTTTCAAGTTTTGTATCTAAAAAGAGTATCGCCTTACGCCCCTTTGTCTCATATAATGCACCGCAAAACTTCAAATCCACGTACAGCGCCCTATAGTCGAACCAGACGGCCCCAAATTTTACGAGGGGCTTAATAACGGTGAGATATAACTTCCTGAAGTAGCTAAAGTACGTATCAAAAACCACAGAAAGAAAACACTGAGGTTTTGCAGTAGGGCCAAGAAACCCTGATTATTTTTTTAAATATTTATTTGTAGTCAGTAATACGTACATTAGCTATTTTATTAAGTTGTGGCACACGGCTATCAAGACTCTCGTGAAAGTTAGTAGTACCCGTCAGATCGATGTCAGTGCGCAATACGTCGAACTGAAGTTTCGCGGTGTATTATATGTAGGGCTCCGTGTTTTCGGATAAATCCGAATACTCCGAAAAACACCCGCCGGTAAAATTTTTTGTCACTTCGGATTTATCCGATAAACTCCGAACTGTTATGTGGCCATGCCCCTCCCCCCCCCCCCCTCTAGCAAAAAAAGAAAAAGTACTTTTCTTTTTTTTTTACAACTTGAGCAGCGTAGATCAATGGTCCTGGGAAAATGACACCATAATTATCTTTCAAGCCTCGGACCGCTGTCAAAAGGGGGCCTTACGGCTTGTCTCGTAAAGGTTGGTTCAGGGAAAGTACCATTCGTGTCACGACAAGAGTCCTCTTTTGGTTTCCAGTTTAGGTCATGGGATTTGGGATTTAGAGTGAGGAGAGTGTATGTTTCTGGGGGTAACAGAAAGCTAGGGACCATAGAGATTGTATAAAATAGGGAAGTGGGGCAGTTGAAACTTCTCTGTTACATTCTTAACCACTCCACCCTCGCGCGGCCGCGGGATAGATTGATGGGATGACTACGAGCTTCCTTGCTCCGGCAGTTTATTGATTTTAAGTTATCGACGTTTATCGAAGCCACACTTGTTTGCGACTTTTGTCGTGGGACAAATTAGTATTGCCCATGACACCAACGCCAAATTCAACTGAAGAAATCTTAATAGACCTATTGCTATATTACCCAAGCATCAAGGAGAATGCAGGGATTGGTGTTCCACGCGCCGCACGTGCTGGCCTCAGCAGTAGTAAATTTTCCAAAGCAAAAACCCAAAACAAATTGTATCTTGCACGCGCGTTCGTCAACGCTTTATTTTGGTTATTTACTTCGAATATTTTATACGGGGAAGGCGTGCGCGTGTGGCGCGTGGAACACCAATCCCTGCATTATCCTTGATGCTTGGGTAATACAGCAAATGGTCTATTGATACAAGCGCGTTTTATTTTTTATCTGGCATATGTTTGCATCCGGTTATTATTTATTATTTCTTAATAGGAAACACTGCGAAGTTAATCTCCGAATTTCGGAGAATTCGGGATTTACGAAAAATAAACTCCGATAAACACCGAACTTTTGCTAAAAAATAAACTCCGAAAAACACCCTCCGAATTTCACGAAAAATAAACTCCGAAAACATGGAGCCCTAATTATATGGGACAGAGGGCGTAAGAATAATACACCCTTTTTTTTTTCTAAGAGTGTATCGTCGAATAGGCTGCACAGCTGTCGCTGTCTAAAAGCATCTAGTCGTGTGATCGTCGCACATTTTTTTCTCCTTTTTACAGCAAAGTTGTTATGGGTTTTTCCCACCGCTGCAAATGACGTCAGTTGTTGTTGACGTTGTAGCTGGCGATGTAGGGCGTCCGTCGCCGATGCTGCAACCTCCTTGGAAAAAGTCCCCCGCCGCCCTCGGGATTCCAAGCTCGGTCTGCTACACGCGAAGAGGAAACGTTAGCATTGAGCTACAGCTTTAATAACCCGCCCTATAGGGAGTATTCACTGGCGGCCATAGCTGTGTGCGCGAATGCTGAGCGCGTACTGACGGCGAGCTTCCACAGTTCTTTTGCAACGTGCATTCCGCACCATCAAGAGTGCCGGTCTTAGCAGCCTATTGATGTGAGCTCGTTCTGAGCATGCGCTGTTAACAGCACCCACAAAAATGGCGTCCAGTGAATACTCCTATACTTTGGGTTTCTGTAGTATTTGAAGCCGACTGCGCCCGCGCTCGCTGGACACACAAAAAAGAAACACATAAAAAAATGACGTAACAGTCAATGCCAAGAGCTCGTGCAAAAAAAAAAAACGCGTGATCACGCGCACCCGAAGAAAACAACAAAAAAAACACGAGCGTTTGAAAGAAAACATTCTGGAGATCCATTTTCTTGCGAACGCTTTTGCTCACGTAATCCACGGTGTGTAGCAAAACAGATTTGCTAAAAAACATGGCAAAGAATCAGAAACCCAAGTAAATTTGTTTTGGACCAATAAAAAATTTTTCGCTTTTTTTTCTTTTTGACGTGACGACTTTTTTACACGACTCTTATTCGATTTTAAAGAATAAATATGAAGGAATAATTTTTTAAACACTGTCGCTTTGAATTTATTACACGTAACATGGACATTAAGCATAGGATCAACGGGACAAGAAGCGTATCTGGAAAAGTTTCTAATATAAAATTGCAATAATATGGGTACAAGTTACAACAAAAAACCAGAGCTGATCCGGTCCAGTTATGTCGATTTTTATATCTTACCTTTTTATTTTAAGGAATATAATAAAATTATATAAATGCGCTTTTTTGTTATAAATTGCATGAAGGTGTGTCGTGCCTGTCAAATTTATACACCGTTTTGTTTTTTGCGTAAATATTCTAGCTAATAAACCGCCAATATTTTTAATCGCATCTTTTGTGAATGATCGCTGATAACAGAAGTATTACGAAACGATAATCGTTTTATAGTCACTTTGTTATTTTTTCCCCAAAACCTTGCATACTTTAAAATTTCGCGTACGTTATAACTCGGCACCAGCAGTTCACTTTCGCGAGGTCAAAGACAATCTTTAGAAAAATCCTTTGGAAATGTATCCAAATACATTTCTCAAATGCTATGCCGTACGCGAAATTTTAAAGTATGCAAGGTTTTGGGGAAAAAATAACAAAGTGACTATAAAACGATTATCGTTTCGTAATACTTCTGTTATCAGCGATCATTCACAAAAGATGCGATTAAAAATATTGGCGGTTTATTAGCTAGAATATTTACGCAAAAAACAAAACGGTGTATAAATTTGACAGGCTACGACACACCTTCATGCAATTTATAACAAAAAAGCGCATTTATATAATTTTATTATATTCCTTAAAATAAAAAGGTAAGATATAAAAATCGACATAACTGGACCGGATCAGCTCTGGTTTTTTGTTGTAACTTGTACCCATATTATTGCAATTTTATATTAGAAACTTTTCCAGATACACTTCTTGTCCCGTTGATCCTATGCTTAATGTCCATGTTACGTGTAATAAATTCAAAGCGACAGTGTTTAAAAAATTATTCCTTCATATTTATTCTTTAAATCGAATAAGAGTCGTGTAAAAAAGTCGTCACGTCAAAGAGAAAAAAAAGCGAAAAATTTTTTATTGGTCCAAAACAAATTTACTTGGGTTTCTGATTCTTTGCCATGTTTTTAGCAAATCTGTTTTGCTACACACCGTGGATTACGTGAGCAAAAGCGTTCGCAAGAAAATGGATCTCAGAATGTTTTCTTTCAAACGCTCGTGTTTTTTTTGTTGTTTTCTTCGGGTGCGCGTGATCACGCGTTTTTTTTTTTTGCACGAGCTCTTGGCATTGACTGTTACGTCATTTTTTTATGTGTTTCTTTTTGTGTGTCCAGCGAGCGCGGGCGCAGTCGGCTTCAAATACTACAGAAACCCAAAGTATAGGAGTATTCACTGGACGCCATTTTTGTGGGTGCTGTTAACAGCGCATGCTCAGAACGAGCTCACATCAATAGGCTGCTAAGACCGGCACTCTTGATGGTGCGGAATGCACGTTGCAAAAGAACTGTGGAAGCTCGCCGTCAGTACGCGCTCAGCATTCGCGCACACAGCTATGGCCGCCAGTGAATACTCCCTATAGGGCGGGTTATTAAAGCTGTAGCTCAATGCTAACGTTTCCTCTTCGCGTGTAGCAGACCGAGCTTGGAATCCCGAGGGCGGCGGGGGACTTTTTCCAAGGAGGTTGCAGCATCGGCGACGGACACCCTACATCGCCAGCTACAACGTCAACAACAACTGACGTCATTTGCAGCGGTGGGAAAAACCCATAACAACTTTGCTGTAAAAAGGAGAAAAAAATGTGCGACGATCACACGACTAGATGCTTTTAGACAGCGACAGCTGTGCAGCCTATTCGACGATACACTCTTAGAAAAAAAAAAAAGGGTGTATTATTCTTACGCCCTCTGTCCCATATAATTAGGGCTCCATGTTTTCGGAGTTTATTTTTCGTGAAATTCGGAGGGTGTTTTTCGGAGTTTATTTTTTAGCAAAAGTTCGGTGTTTATCGGAGTTTATTTTTCGTAAATCCCGAATTCTCCGAAATTCGGAGATTAACTTCGCAGTGTTTCCTATTAAGAAATAATAAATAATAACCGGATGCAAACATATGCCAGATAAAAAATAAAACGCGCTTGTATCAATAGACCATTTGCTGTATTACCCAAGCATCAAGGATAATGCAGGGATTGGTGTTCCACGCGCCACACGCGCACGCCTTCCCCGTATAAAATATTCGAAGTAAATAACCAAAATAAAGTGTTGACGAACGCGCGTGCAAGATACAATTTGTTTTAGGTTTTGGCTTTGGAAAATTTACTACTGCTGAGGCCAGCACGTGCGGCGCGTGGAACTCTAACCCCTGCATTCTCCTTGATGCTTGGGTAATATAGCAATAGGTCTATTAAGATTTCTTCAGTTGAATTTGGCGTTGGTGTCATGGGCAATACTAATTTGTCCCACGACAAAAGTCGCAAACAAGTGTGGCTTCGATAAACGTCGATAACTAAAATCAATAAACTGCCGGAGCAAGGAAGCTCGTAGTCATCCCATCAATCTATCCCGCGGCCGCGCGAGGGGTGGAGTGGTTAAGAATGTAACAGAGAAGTTTCAACTGCCCCACTTCCTATTTTATACAATCTCTATGGTCCCTAGCTTTCTGTTACCCCCAGAAACATACACTCTCCTCACTCTAAATCCCAAATCCCATGACCTAAACTGGAAACCAAAGGCACTTGTCGTGACACGAATGGTACTTTCCCTGAACCAACCTTTACGAGACAAGCCGTAAGGCCCCCTTTTGACAGCGGTCCGAGGCTTGAAAGATAATTATGGTGTCATTTTCCCAGGACCATTGATCCTACGCTGCTCAAATTGTAAAAAAAAAAGAAAAGTACTTTTTCTTTTTTTGCTAGAGGGGGGGGGGGGGAGGGGCATGGCCACATAACAGTTCGGAGTTTATCGGATAAATCCGAAGTGACAAAAATTTTACCGGCGGGTGTTTTTCGGAGTATTCGGATTTATCCGAAAACACGGAGCCCTACATATAATACACCGCGAAACTTCAGTTCGACGTATTGCGACTGACATCGATCTGACGGTACTACTAACTTTCACGAGAGTCTTGATAGCCGTGTGCCACAACTTAATAAAATAGCTAATGTACGTATTACTGACTACAAATAAATATTTAAAAAAATAATCAGGGTTTCTTGGCCCTACTGCAAAACCTCAGTGTTTTCTTTTGTGGTTTTTGATACGTACTTTAGCTACTTCAGAAGTTATATCTCACCGTTATTAAGCCCCTCGTAAAATTTGGGGCCGTCTGTTCGACTATAGGGCGCTGTACGTGGATTTGAAGTTTTGCGGTGCATTATATGAGACAAAGGGGCGTAAGGCGATACTCTTTTTTAGATACAAAACTTGAAAGTATAACAACAGCGAGGACGAGGACGGCAAGAGTACATCCTTCATTTAGCAACAACATAGAATGGCAAAACGAAAAACCGCCCCGCAAAGGTCTCAACGTTCTCAAGAGAGTTTGTGACGATGATGATCGATTGACATTACGCCGATCGTGCGTAATACGGTGGCCTGATCTTGAAATGACATCGAGTTTTATTAGCGTTGATATGTTGTTAAGGTACGACCTACAAAACGTTTTCCACAAGGCGGAAAAGTGTTCTTCACCACCATCCCTTTTCCCCTCTCCCCAGACGGCTTGAGGACTCTTTCGTTGCAGCATCTTGGGGCTGGATAAGTCGAGATAACCTGTAGGTTGATCCAGCCATACGATGCAGGAACAAAAGGAGTCCCCACTTCGACCAGATATTTGGAAAGAGGAGGAAACGGGAAGGGTGGCGAGGAGAACGCAGCAAATTATTACAGCGAAGCTGCATATGACTCGTTGGTCGGATTTTCGCGTTTCCGCCGACAGAACAGCAGTCGCCAAATCAAATAGTCGACAGAAAACCCACGCACGCGCCTTATCTATTATCACATGGTTTTGACACTTGTTTCAATAACAGAACCACAAAACAAGTGTCAAAGCCACGTGATGGATGGTAAGCACTCTATTCACACGATGCATCTTGTTAGCGAATCTTGTGCCGCGAAACTAGGTTTCGGAAACAGATTCCCCGTCTGAACGCGACCGGAAAAGTGGCGTGCCTACGAAAAAAGTGGCGCGTCTTCCTCGCTTTTGGAGCAATTTTTCGCCGTAGAAACCTCACCGAGGCCTGTCAATCACCCGAAGGAGAAACGTGGACGCTGCCAATGGCCGCTCGACTCCGCTATGACGTCTGACCTTCGAGGAGGAGCGAGCTTCTGGAGGGGGTCTGATTTTCGGCCGATTCCGTATCCGAGCCACCGTGATCCGAGCCAAAGTCGAAAGACAAACAAACATGGCGAGAGACAAGCGGAGATGCGGCGCGTATGGGCGACAAGTCTTGGTTACTCGGTTGCAGGAACGGCGCACTACAGTACGGGTTGGTGGCGCGGTGCAGATTCATCAACAGTCGCGACGAGTGCAAGCACCGCATATAAACATGACGACTGGGGATAACTTTCTTTATTAGCGGTGCAAAAATGCCCGAAATGCTTCGAGATCATCCGCCTGTTCTTTGACGTTCGCGAGTCTTTCCCGGGTTTGGCAGGACTAGTAAACCCAGTGAGCCGAATCTGACGAAGTTCATTGAGTGGTATTAATAAAACAGACTGTCTCTTCACGCGGCCGTCCTTCATATCATTTTGATGCTAAACGCCCGGTATTCTCGGTGCAGATGACAATTGCTTTGGCGAAATTCTCGCGAGTCAATACGTCACAGGTTTCGCGCGTCAAGCTACACGTGTGAACAGGCCGATTTCGCGAAATCTTGGTTTCGCTAAACTGTGAGCGTTGAAAAGATGCATCGTGTGAATAAGCCTTTAGCGCTTCCCGCATGCGTTTCTCGGTAAAGATTTCGGTTCCATAAGCTGCCGCAGGAAGGGCAGCGTACAAAAGTCTTTCATATCGACTTTTTTTTTTTTTTTGGAAAACGGCATTACGTGGTGTTTTAGTCTTTTATGTTTTAGAGAACTTCCGGTTTATAAAAAAATGAGCAAAGACCGCCTTAACCCCGCTGCGTGAAATGTAGATGAAACGTTTAGCCACCAACTTTCCTGGTAAATGCCAAAAGAACGAAGAAGTGCGAGATTTGGTAAAACATTTCAAGTATTATTGTAGAACAACTTGCACCCTCGAAGAGTTAAAGGGCGATGCAACAATTTTTGTACTTTGCGCAAATACCGCTTAGAACGGATCCCTGACGTTAATGACCTATGAAACACGCGTTCGTTTTTCACCCCACGCAACAGAAGTCCCAGAAAAAAATTAAAGAAAAACGAGCAGCGTTCACTCCCTCAACTCGGGGCCAGAACAAGCGGCCACGTGATCTGGAGCCGAATATATGCCGCCAATGTTGATCATAGCCACGCGCTGGGGTTGGCAAAGCACAGGACACGCGCTGAGTTCCAAACATTGTTATGGCGCAGGCTATTGTCGTCGTTGCAGCGATTGGACACGGGCCACTACCCGAATGCTTCTCGAGCTAGTAATTATAACGAGCCCAAATCGAGTGCCCACGCAATGCTCGGGTCCAATCTTTGAACCGCATTCAAATATCGTCAGTGGGGTGTACTGCGATCCCCACGTTACGTCATCAAATTTTGCAAAAGAGATTGAATGAAAATGATCGCTTTTGTCCTTGAAATTACACCGCAACAAAGGAGTTTCTTGGCCAGTGACGTTGCGAGCGAGTATCCTCGAGTCACACTAGGGCCAGTAAGCTCGTGTAAAGTGAAAAACATTTCAATTGAATATCGTTGCACCGCTCCTTTAACATTGTACATTGTACTGCCGAAGGCCCTCGTTAAATCTCCAAGTGTGTTTGTCCTTCTAGCATTTATACTTTCTAGTACTTGTGACTTAAGCAAGCTCAACAAGCTTGCAGAAGACGGTCACGACCTGAAGTCGCTTAGTGCGCAAGCTGCAGTTCGTGTTTGTAAACAGCAAAAGGGTCTATATAAAGAAGTTTTGATACAGTGAATTTATTTTCTTTCATCAATCATTTGCTATAGACTCGTCACTTTAGATAAATACCAAATAACCTCCTTTCATTTTTTTTTTTGAGGGGGGTGATTTACTTTGATTAAAGTCTTCTTACCATGGAAACTTCGTACTTGGTGCTACTGCCCTCGTAAACTGTGGGTCCAGTGATGAAGCAGTTTTTCTTGTTGAGGAAATCGTCTCCCAAGTGCGTCTCGGACGATGATCCCATCCACGTGGAAGTTGCTGGTTTACACAAGGAGTAGGGGAGGTTTAAACGGGAAAGGGTAACCCAGAGGAAGAAAAAGAGCCACATTTTAGCGACGATTCAAAGGCTGAAACATGCGATGACTGTCCAAAAAGTACAATCAGTTTTTTATTATTATATAAAATGCTGTCATCCTAGGACATTGGCGCCTTAATCTCCTTCAATGTAATCCCCTTGGGAGCACACACACACACACCACACCTATGCCAGCGTTCCTCAGGCATTTCAAAACATAGAGCGAAGCTCTCTTTCGGGATTGCCATCAACTGCTTCGTTGTTTTCTTCTTTTTTTTTTTTTTCTTCAATGGTTTCAAATTTCTTGACTTTCAATTTCGACCTCAAATAAAAAAAAAAAAATAAAAACAGGCGTTGCAGGAAGTTATGTTTTTTCTGTCGGAATGCTGGAATAACTAGGTAACGGAAGTATTCTGCGAGAAATTATTTAACGTGACGCACCGAATGGCCAATCACCTTGATGTGATAAAGCTTCCTCTCGCCAGCTGCCCGCAACTCCGGCAATTATTTTCTCACGGCCTTCTCGGCCATACCCGAATATTATCCCGCCATTTCTCACTGAATCATCCCCGAACGACTTCTCAAATCCGAACATTGTCCGCTGATAAACATTGATGGTTGAAGCAAAACTCTCTTCACATTCGCTGATCAACTCGCTCAGTCAGTAAATCAGACACTAATACAGCCCTTTACCAGATTTAATTGCGTCTCGTTGCCGACTGAGAAGACGAAAAGTGAACGGATTCTTTACCTATACTCAGTAGTGCCTGGTTCGAATGTCTGCCAGTTGACACCGAAGCTATGCCTCGAAGTAGCGAGATAATGAAAAAGGCCGTATACTTTTCGGACATCTCATATGTGCAGAAAAGATCTACAAATAAAAACAAGTTAGACATACGGAATACGTCAAGAATTTTCCACTCTGTTTTCGAAAAAAACGAAGGTATTCTCTCCACGCACATTGCAAATGCGGTTTTTGTTAGAAATTATATAAACGTGGAAATCGCTATCCTTTGGCCCCTTGCTTCGTCGAAGTAGCTCGGAGTTTCGCCTTCTCTAAGCGTTCTGTTCTTTGGGCTAATCAGTGGGGGCCAGAGTAGAGCTCGTGAATGCCACTAACGGCGAGCTTCCCCATCGCTTTTACAGCATGGACCCTACATTGTCAAGATCGCCGATGCGCTGTGGACAGCACATTCAAATGTACCTTCCAGGAAATACGCCCCCCCCCCCCCCCCTCGCCTTTATATAGCTTGTTATTTAGAGGCGGAAACAACGTATCCATCATGATTATGGCAACTGGAGTGAGTAACGAATTTTAGATAGCTTGTGTCCGTGTATCAACCATAGAGGTACATAATTTCCCTCAACGGAGAACCTGTTTTAGACTGGGCTTGAAGATTCTGAAAGAAGAGCTCATGACATGGACCAATTTAACGTCAAGGGCAAATTTGCGGCCAAGGACGAAACGGACATTCTTTTTCAGCTCCATTTCGCGGGCAAGCCCTTCCCTGGGCGCCTCCTTAGTTCCAAAACTCAGCGGTGACAGATTCTATGTTTAAAAAAAAAGCGTGGCTAAGCCCTTTTTTTAGATGCGGAGCATCTCTTGCTCAGGTCTATGTCCCGCGGCGGCGTCGTAGTCCGCACTCACACTACGCACGCGCAACTCTCCTCCTTCCCTCTCTCCAACAGCTGCGCGTTGCTCTCTCCACTCTCTCTCTCTACCAGCTGCGTGCACTGCGCGTGCGTTCGCTTCTACTCACACCGCGCGCGCACGCGCAACTCTCCTCCTCTAGTCTCCTCTCCTTCAAGTGTGAAAAAAAAATAAACGGCGAGCGGCGAGCGTTCCAAGTTTCTCTGCCGCGAGCCGCGACGAAGGCTCGCGTAGGGGGTTACGCTAGGGCAGTCGGTGGCGCCATCTCTCGACGTCAGCACGCAACTGACTCTTTCCTCGGAACCAACACGATGCTCCGCATCACCCCATGGTTCCCTCGGGAAGATGGTGTATTTTTTTTTAAATAAATAACATTTATAGAGTAATTTCTTGGTTTTTTTATGTCGGTGCACACATGCAGCCTAGATGGTGACGTCACGCTGATGACATCACAATCTTTGCAACAGTTCATGTTTGAGTGTGGAGCCCGAACGACGATGAGTCCTAAGAACCGAAACTATCGAATCGTCGTTATTACATCAAACTGTGACGTCACGTGACGCCGTGACGCTACGTGACACCGTGATGTCGCGTTTTCGCTTGACGTGACACCACAGGAGACGTAAAAAGTCATCATTACGTCACAGAGGACCTATAAATGTACGTGTTTAGAGCGCCTTTGGAATTTATTGGAGACTGGCAGATTTGTTAAGAACCTATAAATTACTCCAGATGCTTTATTATTCAATTCTCGCTGTGGCCCTTGTTTAGATTAATCGAACGTGGTCAGTGAATGTTTGTAAATTTGTAGTATTCGATTTGTATATCGACAAATATTTGGTATTCGCCATAAAAATACCACGATATAAAACAAAACCTACGTTTTTTTTTTCGTTTTGTTTTTCTGGTATAAGTGAATGTCTGAAGAAAGAAAACCAAAGAATTAGCTTGAAAATCAATGTAGCAGTACACAGAATGCAAAGAACCCGGAAAATGTTTGACCACGGTGACAGAAATACTTCAGGCGGCGTACCGTTGCGCCTCCACCGAAGAGCCTTCGTGGCGAAGATCGTCACGCGATTCTCTCTCCTGCCACCCATGGCTTGCCACCAACGCCGAGCTCCTTTTCGTGACCGCTAGCAACCACTCTATCTTATAGCCTGCTTATCAAGTCCGCCCATTTGTTAGGGAATATCAAGTCTGCTTAGGCAATGGAGTAAGGACTTGCGTGGTACCACTCTAAAAAAAAAAAAGAAAGGGTATCACGTTACACCCTTTCGTCCCATATAATGCACCCCAAAACCTCATTTCGACGTACAGAGGCACTATAGTCGAACAGACGGCTCCATATTTTACGAGGGGCTTGATAACGGTGAGATATAACTCATGAAATAGCGAAAGTACGCATCAATCACCACAGAAAAGAAAACACTGAGGTTTTGCAATCGGGCCAAGAAAACCCGATTTTTTTTTTTTTTTTTTTTTGTAATCAGTAAAACGTACATTAGCTATTTTAATAAGTTGTACCACACGGCTATCAAGCCACTCGTAAAATTTAGGGCCGTCTGTTCGACTATAGGGCGCTGTACGTCAAATTGAAGTTTGGGGTGTATTATAGGGACAGAGGGTGTAATAATACACCTTTTTTCTGAGAGTGCACTGTCATAAGCCTTGGCTACGTCCAAGAAAACAACATATCAGATTCCCGTTTTCCTTCCTGGCAATCTCCATAATCCTCGTTAAGACTAGCAGGTTATCCTCACGTTTGCAGTCTCTTCGAAAGCCGTTTTGAAGCTCAGTCAGTTTCCTGTTGCCTTCCGCCCCAAAACACATACATTCCTTGATCACATGTTCAAATAGCTTGTAGATGATGCTGCCACGGTGCGTGTGCGGTAGTCATTAAGCCGAGTTTGTTGTCTCCTCGTTCAGGCAGCAGTTCGACTCTACAGTGCCATTAATCTTCCGGCATCTGGCTTCCCGAAATTATGTCAGTGAGAATATATGCCAGCTGGCTTCTTCTATCTTTGCTCATTCACTTCAGTAGGACCGCAGAGATGCCGCTGTGGCTTCCCGAGTATAGACAAGCTCCAGACACTGACGGTGCTGCGACGTAGATCGCGCAAGCGGACGTCAGGGGTAATATCCGGCAGCGCGCGTTCCGGAGTGGGAGAACTCGGTCTCCGAGAGTCGGGGCAACGTCGGCTCAACAGCCAGACGTCTTAATGGACTCTTCCTCGCCCAGATTTTTAGAAAACGGTACCTGCCGTTTTTCTATCATCCTCAAAGAGTTCCTTGACCTCACCCGTCCTTGCAAGACGTGGCGGCCGCGGCGGCTTCCCCGACTTAAACTGGTAATCGCTCGTCCACAGTTCTAGAGTATGCTTGACTTCGGTATCATCAGCCCGTCCGAGAGTCCATGGTCATCGCCGCTGCATATGGTCCCAAAAGCAACACCTGGAGGCTGGCGAACAGCGTGGGGATCACCTGGCTCCCAACCGGCTGGAGGATACAGTCGACCGCTTTTCAGTGCCTCACATTTATGATTTCGACAGCGACGCTCGACGGCGCCATGATATTTTCCAAAATAAATCTGGTCCAGGACGTGCACAACCAAATCCCAGTTGAACCGGCCGACGTCGAGAGAGACTGCGGTCACAACACCATTCGGTCTCTTTGGATTCGTCAGAATACCATTCGGACTCAAAAAATGCTGCACTGCCGTTTCAGCGCTTCGTCGAGGTGTTGCGTGGTTTGCCGTTTTGTCACGCCTACCATCAGCGACACCCTTGTTACAAGCAGCTCCGCCGGACATCACGCACAACACCCGCGTTACGCTCTTCGCTCACCTGACGAACTACGGCGTCGTCGTCAATGCGAGCAAGCGTATGTTCGGCAAGGATGAACTGGAGTTCCTCGGAAACAACGTCAACGCAGCGGCAGTATCTCGCCCTCCCACGGCATCAAAGTGCACGCAATCCACGAATTCCCCCAGCCCGTCCAGCAAAGAACAATGTGAGTTTTGGAGAATTATTAAATTCCTTACCGCCGCTTTTGCCTAACTGCGCAGAGAAAACTTCAACCACTCACCGACTTGTTAGGAGAAAGGCCCAGCCCCAACGAAATAACTTCGGTGGGGCAACTCTCCCCGCCAGGCATTTCACAGCGCCACAGGTCCTCGTAGAATGCATAATGCTTGGCACACCCCAGGAAAACGCGGCGCATAACCTGCTGACTGGCGACTCAGCCACCGCGGTGGGTGCGGTACTACAGCGGTTGGTTCACCGGTTACCCTCGCCAAACGAGCAACGTAACAGTGCATTCGGTTTTGAACTGCTGGCAGTGTATTTGGCAGTGAGGCATTTCCGCCATTTCATGGAAGGTTGCCACTTCACGCCATAATGACCGTCTAAAAACTACTTAGTGCACGCCTTCCGCAACTTGCGGCCGGCCGGCGGAACTAACTCCCAACATGAGTCAGGCGTCTAGATGTCCTGCGTTGCGGAATTTACATCCGACATTCGCGTAACGTCCGCAATCGCGACAAAGCCGTTGCTGACGCCATCTCGAGTGCAAATATTTGCAAACTAGAATCCTCCGCAGTGGTCGGCTCCACGGAAAAAGGCGAGTGCTCAGCCAGACGGACAGCGAGCTGCAGAATCTGGCGCGGACACGCCAAGCAGATTCTCGAGTTCCGGATGTGTTCCCACTACCGATGTGCGACACGGTGCTTCTGTGCGACATCTCCGCCCGCAAAGCCTCCTGCCCTTACGTGCCCGAACCTTTTCGACGCAAGGTGTTCAACACGCTTCACAGGCTCTCCTAACCGTGGATCGGGCATCTCGGCGCATGGCATCCCCTTCAGCGACACCTGAGCGATCCCTTGAGCGCAAGATGCCTGGGCAGCCAGATTCGAGCAAGCTGCGTCAGACCGACTGCCAGATGCAACGAACTGCGACAGCCGACTGCGTAATCGATGGCCGCAGCCCTCGATCAATGGCCAATGCGGACATCAAACAGCCGCCGCCCTCCTTGTCAGCGAGACCCTGACACATTGCACGCAAGTTTTTGTCCGGGACAGTCTCATCCAGCGTCCGCTTCGGGCTCCCTACGACGGAACGTTCCGCGTGCTAAAACGCGGACCAAAACACTTCACAATCCGGATTAGAGACGGAGAGGAGGTGATTTGTTGGGACCGTCTAAAGCCCACCCACATCGAGACATCGGCCCTCAGGCCCACGACGACGGAACCCGCCACAAACGTCGAAGGAGGAAACCACAACAAAACACTCTGAGCCCCTTCCCCGTTCCTCTCACCCAGACCTTCAGCTGCGCCGGACCCCGGGGCAAGCCGCAGGGCTGTCCAGACGGCCGCTCGGGATCCCCTTCCGGGACGAACAACGCGTTATGGCAGCAGAGTTCGCTGGCCGGATCGGCTCGTTCTCAACGTAGCACAACGTTCGCCTATTCACTGGGGAGGGAGGGCTGTGGCGGCTCGAGTAGACAAGCTGTGATGCCGTGGACGGTCCTACGACGTAGACCGGTGCAAGCGGGCGGCGGCCGCAGGGGTGAAACCCGGTACCGCGCGCATTCCGGAGTGGGAGAACTAGGTGCCTTTGTGGACTACACCAACTTTTTCATGTGCTGCGTTTTCCTTAATATTGACAATTGCTTGATTTTGCGAGGCTTCCACCACCTTCCACTTCGCGTATAGGACGACTGTCCTGTTGATTTTGGCCGCGTGTGGTGTGGTGAGGTGGTCGAACTGTCTTGATGATACCACTCGTGACGGGTCGTCTACTGGTTTCTTCGGATCTCTTGACCCGTATATCATGGTCAGGTATCCCGGTAAATGTTCCGCCAAGTTCTGCACAGTTATGTAGAATTATACAAATGGAGGTTGCATACAGCATTGTTGGGTCATTTTTGTCCATTGTCTTGACTTATCGCCAGAATTTCTCAGCTGCCGCTTTACCGCTATCCCTAGACTCTTTTATGAATGGATTAGTAGTAGTACCTACATGACAAAATCTGCAGGCACCCGTCTGTGGACAAACACTAAAGAGGAAAGCTGGCCGCGTAGAGAGGAGGAGAGTAGTGAAGGAAAAAGGCGAGAAGGAGGCGGCGTCGTGGGGCAGAAGCCAACGCGCGCGCGGATGCTGGGGCGAGTCAGAACTTGTAGGTGTGCGAAGCGCGTATGCCTTGGTTTCTGCTACAGAATGGAGTGTTAACCAAGCAGTGGCGTCACTAGGGCCAGTGGCACCCGGGGCGGTGGCCCTCGGCGATGCTACCCAGTTACTCCACGGAGAAAATCCTGCAAAAATGATTTGGCGGACCATCCTTGGAAGATTCCGTGATAGATCAAAAGCGTTCTACGAGTTCGCTCTCGTTGCCGGAGGAAAATAAATCCCGTGCCTTCAGCTCAGGATCCAAATCCTGAATCGCCATCGCGGTCATCTCGAATCGAAAGCGCCACTGCCGTTGTCCGCCTCAACGACCGTCGCGCCATCTCGTAACGCACTTGAGAAACGGGGATTAAAGTTGAACGTCTCCAGAGACGGTTAATAGCCTTACATAGGAATATCCACCACCGCTTCAAAGTGGCATGTTTAACTCTCATGTTCAGTTTAGCACGAGCAAGGCTTCGCTACAATCGTCGAACGGTTCACTCTCTGCGTAGCGGACGCGCCTTCGTCGACCTCGACGACCGCGGCTTCTGGTGGCGCGCATGAGCAACGGGGACGAACGTTGAACGCCTCTGGAGACGGCGTTACTCCACCTGGGCCTCCATACGCCGTGTGTTTGACTCCAATGCGATAGTAATACTTCCTCAAAGTTTGTCTATATATTTTCTCGCCCGCCTCAAGCCAACTCACCTGAGGAGGTTCAGCGTCTCCTTGTAGATGGGTCCCGATCGCGGTGCGTAAAAGTCAAGTCCCAGGAAAATATATGGGACGGTATGAGGCTCTGCTTTCCGGTATTCGTTCTGCATGCTTCGGAGTTTCTGAAAAAAAAAAAATTTCACCTTATGCCTAGATTGAGATACGCATTGAAAAACACGACAACCCTGCTGCGACGTTTAAATATACAGTTTAGCTAGAAACGCGACAGGCATCTACTTGCTGGGCCAAACAGTATTTTGTCGCTGGGACGCGATTACGGAAGAAGTTGACGTAGTTAGACAATTTTGCACAAAGTAAGAAAGATTTAGGCAAAGTCAGCGTCTCTGAATTACCAGACATTCTTGTTTTCAGTGCTGTGTATAGTTTCGTAAATATTTGGACTGAACGTTTGGCATCGGGTTGTTTACGACGAAACTAAAACTACCGAATCGAGGGAGACAGTAGCGCTAAAGATTGGTTCTCATATAAACGGAAAGATCACGTGACGTCGCATACTTTATCGTGGTGTAATCAGCTCGCTCCGTCTCGTGTGCAAGCTAGCTGCACATTCATTCGGAAACTTAGTTATAAGCTTTATTTAATATTTGTTTTTGTTTTTTTGGTTTTGGAAGAATAAAAAATGTTTGACACTTTTCGGGAGAGTCTTGTATTTACATCTTACTGTCAGTTAAGTTACCTAAACTTCTGAATTACACCGTAGACAATAATATTACATTTATTAAAAGTCTTTCCCATTCGAAGGGAAAATTAAACATTTTATTAAGAAAGACTATCATTGCGTGAATAAGAATTGTTTTGGATTGCAGTAAAATTTCACGCAACAATTGAAAAACTAGAGTGCAGGCGATCTGGTGTAAATTGAACATGACTGTAAGCATAAAACAGGCCAGTTTTTCTTCTGTCTCCTTCCGTGTTTTCCGTTTTCCTTCACCAGTCTCATGTTTACCGCCACGTTTTCGTAACAATTGCTCATATTTTATATTATCGGTGTTTCTCGTATTGTGCTTTCTTCGTCATTGTATCTTGTGTTTTTCTATTTATTGCTTCTTACATGCGACAAATTGACAGAGACAGGCTCAGTCTTCGTAGTGCCGACTACTTCATATTAGCTATTTTTCTCCTTATTGTTTCAGTTCTGTTAATGTACCGGAGAATGAAGAATAGTATGTCGCATTAATGAAAAAAAATCAATCACGTGGAAACATTATTTTGTCAGTCAGAAAACATTTCACAATGGCTTCACATAACCGCGCACGCAGGATCTCATATTGAGCTCGAGTGCTTTTTCCTACCCACGGCTTGTGGTGGCTAAGCAGTTCGAAGTCATGAGCTCCTGTGTCCTCACTGTCTCCATTAAGCGGACGAAAATCCTGCATCAGGTGATTGGCCGTTGTGGTCGTAAATGCATAACTACGTATTTAGCTAACAGGCGCATGCATTTACAATGGAATCGCTAAAAACAACCTCGGTTAATATTTAAAATAGCACTGCACAATTTCATTAAAGCTGAGCATGTCTCTACCAATACATAAAATCAGTTTCTTGAGCCGTCGAAATTCAAAATACCAATCATTGAAGGAAAATTTTATTTTACAAATTTATATCTGGCGTGCATATGTCCCACAAATGTGTGCAACTGCGCGTAAAAAAAGAAAAAAAACAATATGAATGTTTTTTTTTTCAAGTGCATTAATTAAATGGATGCTTTTATGCACGAAGAAAATTGTCGGTTAGTTCAAAATACCGTAATTGTATGCTTATTTGTAATTCTTACCTCAAGCAGGTTGAATGTATCCTTCGGGTTCCCAGTGGTTTTGATACGGATGCTATCTAGCTGTAATCTCGCACAACCGAAATGATAAACTCCTGCTTTCATGTATTGCATTATAATTTTTCGGCCATCGGGTGTGTCTAGGTCCATAGTCGCATTCGGAGCGAACCTGCAAAGGAGCAGAATTGTAAACAAAAACTGAAACTCACAAAATCCAATCAATTTCAACGAAACTATAAAACAGTGGCCCTATTTTAGATGCCGTGGGAAGTTCTCTGACAAGACCCCTTCGGAAATACGGGGCGCCTCTACCGTTTCCTTAACGCATATTAAGGCAAACCCGACAAGGAATAACTCTTGAAGTGAAAAAGTGATTCACGTTCTTTCAGAATTTCTTCTTGTTTATTCTAGAACGCAGAAAAATAAACAGATTGATAACAAAACAAGGCGCGTATGAACTTTGTTATCGGTTCGTTTTGTTTTCTTTGCTCTCTGAACTCAAAATTTCAAGGAAAAATGAATCCCGTAGCTTTGAGGATACATGAAGCGTAGGAATCGGACCTTATACGTACATCGGTGGGCACGGTCCTATAATTTCAAGCGCCATGCGGCGAAAGCCATTGTCGGATTTCCCGAGAAAGTTCGTTTATACGTGCACGAAATGTTCAACGGTGCGGTGAAACTTTGGTAAACCAAGTGCTTTGTGAAGACGTAAAGAAAAAAAGTTTTTTACGAATACGGTGGTTCATAAAAAAAAGAATTCATTTTCGGGAACAAACTGCGAGACATAGCGGACATCAAAGATTTAAAAAAAAAGCAGAATAATTAGCTAAATAGGGTTTTAATATTTACTAATTAACTTTTTCTCTGTGATATGTGATAGTAAAATTATGGCTCCAATTAGAAACTTCCTGTGTGCAAAAGAAAACTCCTAAATCAGACAATTTTAGGAAGATGTAAAGCAGGTGCGAAGCGCGAGAGTTACAGCTCGTCCAACAATGCTGCTTTCTTCTAAGGTAAAGTAACGATTTTCTAAGGCCTTCAGCCGCTTACTTGGCATTCACGAAAAGTCCGAACTGTTCAAGGTTCTTCCGCCGTTCGGCAAGCTGGCGGAACCAATTTAAGGAGTCCCCGGGTTCATCCAAGAACGAGGTTTGGTCGACATCATCATAAAGAGACTCCATGAAAGTGAAGTCGCAATAACCTAATGACGGATGTACGACTTTACCCTTCATGGCCACGCCGTAAACGCACACCAGAGGTTTGTTGCTCAAACGTGCCACTGCAGAGAAAAGAAATAGGGAAAGATGGAGGGAAACGTAGTAAAATAATATTGTGGTAAAACGTGACAGGAAACAAGACATTTTAAAATGGTTTCGTCTACTCTGAATCCTTCGAAGATGAACTAGGAACACACAAACAACCTTGAAACGTCGGGCTCCGTATCAATTTTTGGTTAGAGTTTCCTTTCTTTCAATGTCACTCCTAACCAGGTGGATGTCCACTGAAAGGTTTACGTTTATTAATATTCCCACTATCTTGTGATGGAGGCAGATGCTGCATGTTGATATACATTAGGAGATGCACTAACATACATTTAGCCAAAATAAACACACATTGGACACTTCATATTATAATGAAACAAACTGCCCGACCCAATAATTGAGAACAGTGCCCTTTGGTTTCGCTATTGATGCTGCAATATTAATTTGTTTTTAAACATGAGGTCTGAAATATAGCTATTACAAGAAATGTCTTCGCGTGAAAGACACCCGAAAAAAGTTTACTTCGGCAACGAGAAAAATATTGTCGGCAAAAGAAAATGACGATTTATCTCTCCCTCAATTGATCATAGCATGATTATCTCTCGCCGCACAATAAATAAATTAGTTTGGAGGTGACCTTGCGCCCCTGAACTCTGAAAATGAGGATGCCGTATACGTGTTCAAAAAGTAAAAGTTTTCCCGGCGCAGACTATTCACAGGAGCGTACTATGCAATGATCTTGTTTTTCACGATCATTTATTATAGCAAGACGTGGCGGAGTTCGTTTTTAAATATTAAATGACAACTTATGGTCATCATGATGTGTGTTTAATACGAGGCGTTTTTGTGATCTAAGTAATCTGGCATTTAAAAGCTTTGTTGCACAAGCATCTTTTTTTTTCTTTTTTCGCTCATTACATACTGGGGACAACGCATGGTCTGCAAGATACGGTAATAGGCGAATTTCAAGAACTAGTGCAGGTTATTGAAGCCTTAATTTCTCTTTCTTTGATAAATGTTTTGTGCTGGCTTATTCAGAATTGCGCCTAATCGATACATGTCCTCGATTATCTCCCGAGGAAGTCTGGGATCTGCGCGTGCTACCTACGGTTAAGTTATAAATGTGGAATGCTCAAGGTTAGCTGTAAAACTGCTCTGACCAATTTGTCAAGTTGTAACACGAAAACGCTGAATCTATATGAGGTAATATCAAGGGAAGATTAAGCGCTCTAGGGTGTAATAAGATCCATGCTTACGTTTCTTTTCAGAATAGAAGGCAATATTCGGGTTTTACTAAATGCTTAGGGCATTCTTAGCCTCGCGACCTTGTTTTGGGAAGTCTCCATTAGAATCATGATCTGATGGTGGTCTAGTAGACAGTAACCCATGACTGCTTTTGCCAGAAGTGTTAATACACGCGTGAAAATTTTCGTTTCGTAGTTCGTTTAGCACAAACGCGGGTAAAACCAAGAAGCAAAGTGGTTATTGGACTAATTTATTAATAGTCTTAAATGTACAAACACGACGAAAATAAGAATCACAAAGTAATATATACAACAAAATGTATTGTGCTCTCTTAATTTACTATGGTCCTTCTAGTTGTTTTTGGCGCTTTAATACTTTTTAATCATGATAAAAAGTCTAAAAATAAGCGTACCCTCTTATGATGTCCGTGCTTGATATACGAATTTCTCCATTTGTGAGCATTTTGCTCAGTAACAGATGTGTTCCTGTTATTGAGGTTTCATTGTATTTTTTCTAAGCTTACTAAAATAACTGGGAATGTAAATTATTTTTTATGTTACACCGACCTCTATTCTTGACGTTCTTTAATGCATAAAATGTAACATTTAAGGAGTGATCGTTTATGGTTGTTTGAAATACATTAAACAGTCGTTTATGATAATGAAAATATATACTACATTTATCAAAAAAAAAAAACTGACTCGCTGCAGAGGTCATGTGACATCACTTTCCCCGCAAAACAATTTAGCGGGGAAACTGGATTTCCGCATTGGTAAGCTACGTCAGATAAAGTGACAATTAAGTGACGGCAGGTCGCGCATCATTTTTTTCAGCCAAATGCAGCGGGAAAACTAAGTTGGAGAATAGGTCACGTGATCAGGTCACGTGAGGTGAATTTTACCACTAAAATTTAGTGGGGGAACAGAATCAATGCGTAGGTGTCGTGATGTCAGGTTACGTAGCATGAATTTCCCCGCTTAAGTTCTGGGGAAAGTGAAGTAGTGTTCAAGTCACGTGACCTCACTTTCCCCACCATATTTCCCGGGTAATGCAGCGACGCACAGGACGGACGGACGAACTGACGGACGAAACAATGGGTTTGGTGGGGTTCCGATGATAACCATTTCATGCTTTGATATTATTTGTCATTTGTTCTCTGGTTTTAGCAATAGCCGTTTTTGAAGTAAAGCTCTCTTGTATGGTGAGCATGCAAGCAAAACACGATCCTCAGTTACTGTAAAGACCTAGACGTGGTCTGGCCGAACCTGGGACCGGAGTGCTTTGCGCCGCTGGATTGCTCCCTCCTGGTGCGTCGTCAGCACTCGGAGGTGGGCTCGTGGTCGTGTCGGCTTCCTTCGCATCTGATAGAAAAATGAATGCGACCGCTTATCTCCAATTTTCTATAACGCATGGAATGCAGCATGGAAGGAACGATCGTTCAAATTTGTATAAAAAAGATGAAGCTCGTTTCTGGGGAGACCCATTTTCAAATCAATTTACACGCTAAATTTGGCGGGTAAATAAACTTGGTGCATAGGTCGCGTGTTGTTGAATTCTCCGCTAGATAAATTTAGCGGAAAAAGTCACTTGGTGCATAAGCAAAGGAACGTTTATTTTCCCTCTCTATTTAGCGGGAAAATGCACGGACGGAAAGATTAATAATGTGGTTTAGGGATTCTGTTAAAGCTGTGTCATGCTTTGTGAATGTCCATTTGAAGCAGTGACGAGCATGCAGGTACAGAGGTAGGAAGAAGGTCAGGCGACCTACCGGCTGAAGCAAGCCAAACAAGAAAATCCCAACTGAAGCCGTATGCAGAATTCAGAATCGGTGGAAACCACACCTAGAATGCGTATAGGGTGCCTAAGGTTGCCCTTTGCGTCGAACAGCGACTTTTGGTTTTGTCTCGCTTTCGGTCAGCCTTCGAGGCGTGTCCCTTCAAAACCGAAAGTCTCCCCCCGCCTTCACCTCTCGACGCTCCGTTTCACGATAACTTGGCGAGCTTGGGAGCAGCAACCCCCGCGACCCAATAAGAGCATCGGAGCACGGCACGTGACAGCATTCCATGGTCGGGGTCACGGATGCCTCGTTATAGTAGCAAAATACTTCGTTGGCCTAGGCTGGTTCAACATCACGAAAGTAGAAAGCGCGAAAGTCAAGGACAAGTGGAAGACTACACCGGACAAGCTCTTAATCTCAACCGACGTTTTAATTCGAATTAATCCGAATCAAAACGTCAGTTGAGAGTAAGCGCGTGTCCTGAGGACTTTTCCACTTGTCCTTGTCTTTCGCGCTTTCTACTTTCGTGAAGCCTCGTTACCGGCAGAGCAACAATGCAGTCCGCAATAAAAAGTAGTTCTAGGCAGACTTTTAGGTAATCAGTTTCAAGTAAGGAAATTACTTGTAATCCCTTACATTTTTCAATAAATGTGTAAGGGAATAATTACATATTTTACAAAGTTAATGCAAAGTAATTTTCTTATCTTTTTACATAATGATATGATTGTAATCCGGTACATTTTCGTCTTCATTCACGGGTAAACCGTAACTAATTACAGTTACAATTACTCTTCGATCAACTCCAGTAACCGTTACCACAAGTAGTCATCCGTTGCTTCCGCGGCGTTAATTTCTACCCTACTGTTCTCCTAGGGTAAGACACAAAACACAAGAGTGTTATGGAATCGTTTATAGCTTCCACCAGTCACTCTTTTGTTACCTTGAGCAACAGCTGGCAATCGAGAGTCTTATCGGACGTCTTGCCTCGTTTCTAAGTGAAGATGTCGTCCGAATGCCTGACGCACTGCATTGCGTGCTTCTTGAGAAAAATGCAACAGCTCTCTGCCCCGGTGAAAGCGCAAAGCTTCGTTGTAACCGTCGGAGTTTGAAGCTGTCAAAATTGCCAAACTATAAAAACTGTAGTATAGATAACTAAACCTCAAGCGAAAACAATGTAATCTTATATCATTATATAAATATATTTTAGCCGGCAAACATATTTTAGCTGGGAAATATCGCCATAGGGAGGTACAAGAAAATAGCAAGACACATTAATCACACAACAATTAAAATCTTCCATTAGCTATGATCACAAGTCTTTCCTTCATTAAGACGTCGGTGAATAAGAGTATGGAGCTTTTAGGATAGATAACCAGCAAAAACATCAGGAATCCACCAGAGAACAAATATATAAAGACGATCTAAATCTCTGTACTACCGTTCGGCAATATTTTCCGGTTAAAATATCTTTATAGAAAGTACTCACGAACATCGATTTTATTTTAGGTTTAATTATCTGTATTACAATCTTCATAGCTTTCCAATTATAACTGCGCCAAACTTCGGCTGTAAGAAAAGAAGCTTTGCGCTTTTACCCGAGCAGAGAGCTGTCCCATTTTTCTCTAGAAGCTCGCAATGCTATGCGTCAAGCATTCTCATGAGTGCCTCGGTCAACCCTTTTCCGGACTCCCGGTTGGAGGGTTTCTTGGGTGGAAGATGTCTGGGTGTGACACGAGTGCGTGCGAATATCCTCTTCGGTCCACTAAGCGACGGTGACCAAGACTCAGCTCAGAAGACATCGCTTTTGTGTCCGTGGTGGCTTATCTTTCGCCCCCAAGTTAGCGCGAAGGATCTTGTCCCCTCTCCTTCTTACTGGCGTTTTTAGAGCGCAGCTCTTAGGCGCCCGTTCCGGCAGAGCGGCGTCGCCGTCGCCGTCGTCGTCACCGTCGCCGTCGGCGTAACCGCGCGATGCATGATGGGTAAATTTCCCCGCTAAATTTGGCGGAAAAATTTTCCCCGCTAGACCCTAGCGGAAAATTTTACCGCTAAATCTAACGGAAAATTTTCCTTGCAAAATGTAGCGGAAAATTTTCCCCGCTAGATTTAGCGGAAAAATTTTCCCGCAAGTTCTAGCGGAACTTATTTTTTCCGCTAAATCGGGCGGAAACTTTTTTCCTCTAAATCTGGCGGAAATTTTCCCCATAAATTTAGCAGAAAATGTTCGCTAGATCTAGCGGAAAATTTTCCACTAAGCTTTAGCGGAAACATTTCCCACTAAATCCGCGGAAATATTTCCCCGCTAAATTTGGCGGAAAAGTTTCTCCGCCCTCAGGCCATCTGACCCCCAGGCCACGTGACCCCCTGGTCACGTGACCCCCGAGCCAAGTGACCCCACGCCCCCGTGCCTTCCCCTCCTCCTCAAGAGCTGCACTCTAATTCGGCGTTACAGAGGAGTTCTAAACGGCATTCATTTTTCTTGTTTTATTCACCGAAGATAATCCTCTGACACAGGTGCCACTTCTGCGGAAAAAGATTTATTGAAAGGGTGTTCAGCGCTGCTGACGACATCTTCACTTAAGAGCCCTTTCACACTGAGGCAACATGGCGGCAACAGCAACACAACACGTTGTCCAACAGTCGGGCCGCTTGTTGCTCGCTCCCTGTGTTTTCCGACAAACCTTTCACATCGCGGCCATAGCAGCATCAACATGAACGATAACGAAAATTTTGCCTCGGTATAACAGCTTTCGGCAACAAAAACAGCAGCAACTTGTGTTGGATAAACTGTCGTGTCCTAATCATGGTGGTAAATACGCAAAAGAAAAACACAGGGAAGGGAACGAGGGGGCTGCAGGGAACACATGTTGGGTCAAAGGCAATATTCGAGGTTTAGACACAATCCTGGGTTTTGTGTATCTAAAAACAGGGAGTGATGCAGGGGAGGAAAATGCAGAACACTTGACATGTATATCAGGAGACGTTAGGGAAATCGACACTAACAAGAAAATAATTATCTTGGGGGACATGAATGCACATTTGCAAAACTTTGATGGACATACGGATACAACAGGAAGGATGTTAGAGGAGATCTGCGAAGCTCTTGATCTGGTATTGGTTAACGCTCAGGTGAAATCTGATGGAAAAATAATATGGGAGAGAAAGAACTCGCATTCGACTATTGACTACTGTTTAGTGTCGCGTAAGATATACAACAGATTAAGAGGTATGGAAATAGATGAGGAAGGCACAAAAAGTCTGGGGAGCGACCATAAGAGAATCAAGATCAGATTTGGCACAGTAAAACCAGAAATGCAAAATCAAAAACAAGAGGGTAGTAATAACTTAAATGATAAACAACTACAGGAGGTATCTAAGCGAATTGAGAACATAGTATCCAAGCAAGTGGAAAGAGAATGGACATATGAAGACTTAATTAGTGTTTTCAAAAGAGATAGAAATATCGAACCAAACAAGGAGGAAGAAAACTGAAACGCAAGCCCAAAAGCTGCTGGGATAAAGAGGTTAAGGCAGCAATATCGAGACGCCAAGCGGCATCTAAAGAACACAGATGGGCAAAAAATAAGGGGGCCACACCAGCCGAAGTAGACATCAAAATGGGAGGACTTTCAGGAAAGAAAGCGGGAGGCATCAGCATTAATACAGGCCAAAATTGGGAGGGCAGGGGTCCAGTGGATGATAGAGATAAACCAGAAGGATAGGAATGCGGCAAAAGGTTCTGGGAACATATCAGTGCACAGGGAAAAAAGACCGATGGGTACCAGCAGACACTAATCACACAGGAAGGGACAAAAGTAGAAGGTGAAGAGGCCAGGGAATACATTAGACATACAATCGAAGCAGCATTTTCAGAGTTAGAACCAGATCAGGCCATAGGGAATAATATCATCTACACACCGATGACGCGCATAATGAACGCACTTTTTTTTCCGAAAAATCGAGGCAAAGTTGGGGGTGCGTTCATTACGCGAGGTAAAATTTTTGCGTCCTTATTTACTCGCAATATGAACGGACCTTTTATCCCGCAAAAATCGACGTAACTTCTTATCTCTTTGCGCGCGGCGCGGAGACTCCAAAGCCAAACTGCGATGCGCAAAAAAAAAAAAGCCCCTCTCTGTTTGTTTTTTTCTTGCTTCTGTGTTTGTTTGTTGTTCCCCCCCCCCTCCCCGCCTTTCGCAAGTTGTTTTGTTTGCCCACGCTGCCCATGCTTTCGCGACCTTCTTATCTCCTTGCGCGCGGCGCGCGACCCTGGAACCAAACTGCGTCGTGCGAAAAAAAGAAAAGAGCTCCTCTTTATGCTTTTTTCTTTTCTCTTAACTCCGTGGATTTTTTTCTTTTTGCCGTCTTTCGCAAGCTGTTTCGTTTTGCTTAGGCGAGGGCTTCACCGCTTCTCTTTCCTATCTTCTTGCGCGGCTCGCGACCGACCTGCGCTCTAGAAAAAAAAAAAAAAAGCTCCTTTGTTTTGTTTTTCTTTTCTCTTGGTTCCGTGGATTTCTTTTTTTTTTTGCCGCCTTTCGCAAGCTGTTTTGTTTCGCTTTGCTTAGGCGAGAGCTTTTCCGCTTCTCTTTCTTAACTTCCTGCGCGCGGCGCGCAACGCAAAATCCAAACTGCGCTGTGCAAAAAAAAAAAAAGAAATCTCTTATGCTTTTTTTTTTGCTTCCGTTGGATCTTTTTTTATTTTTTTAACGCCTTTCACAAGGCGTTTTGTTCGCTCACGCTGCAAATGCATTCGTGACTTCGCTGCACCAGGATAAAAAAGTGCGTTCATTTCGCGCGCGTGGAGGGAGGGGTTCAAAATTTTGACGTCCGAGTTGGGGGTGCGTTTATTACGCGAGGGAAAAAAAAGTCGAAATTTTGAGAGCCGACTTAGGGGGTGCGTTCATTACGCGAGTGCGTTCGTGTCTACATAACGACACAAGAGGAGGATCATAGTGAAGGAGAGGAAATGACCATAGGGGAATGGGAGAAAGCAGAAGGAAGGGTTCCGGCTGGAACTGCGACAGGTCCAGACGGCATACCAATGAGACTGATAAAAGTTCTAGGCCAAACAAGCAAACTGAAACTAAGGCAGGTGATTGACCAGATACTAATGGGAGGAGGTACCCAGTGACTGGAAATTGAGCAGGATGAGATTGTTATATAAGGGTAGGGGAGACAAAGACAGTATCAAATCATACCGGCCAATCACAGTAACTTCAGTACTATACAGACTAGCTATGCAAATCGTAAAAAGAAGAATGGAAGAATGGGCAGAGAAAAAGCAGATTCTGGGGAGCTTCAAAACGGTTTCAGGATGGATAGACGACTAGATGATAACTTATTCATAATCACTCAGTGCATAGAGATAGCAATGACAAGCCAAAAGCCATTATGGGTAGCATTTTTGGACATCAAAGGGGCATATGACAATGTGAATCAGGAAAAACTGTGGGACCAACTGAAGGTGTATGGGCTAGGGGGAACCACGGTCAAGTTCCTAGAACGGGTTTATACGGAGAATAGGGTGGTTATAAAATGGGAAGCCGAAACTACAAGACCAGCAGCAATAAAAAGAGGACTTAGACAGGGTTGCCCATTGTCTCCCCTGCTCTTTATGATATACCTCAGTGAGATGGAAAAAAGATTAGAGCAGTCCAACTTAGGTTTTGACTTGAATTACATGGAAGAAGGACATAAAGTAAATCAAGTATTGCCAGGGTTAATGTATGCAGACGACATTGTACTCGTATCAGAAAGTCGTGAGACACTACAGGAACTGATTAGGATTTGCAGCAGGGAAGGAGACAGTTTAGGACTAAAATTCAGTAGGGACAAGTCGGGTGTAATAGTTTTCAACGATGAGAAGGGAGAACCCCTGGAGATACAGGACACAGTGATAGAACACGTAGAAAAATACAAATATCTGGGAGTCTGGCTCAACGAGGGAAGGAAATATCTAGAGGAACACGAGGAGAATATAATTAGAAAAGGGAAAAGAAATTCATCTATTATGAAACTCAAGGCACTATGGAACTATAACAGATATGAAGTGGTCAGAGGTATATGGAAAGGAGTGATGGTACCAGGACTGTCTTTTGGCAATGCAGTACTGTGCATGAAATCTGAGGTTCAATCAGGGTTAGAAATTCGACAGAGAAGCGTAGGCAGATTGGCGCTGGGAGCACATGGAAAAACACCAAATGAGGGAGTACAGGGGGACATGGGATGGTCGTCTTTTGAGAGCAGGGAGGCAATTAGTAAGTTGAAATTCGAACAAAGGTTGACCGAAATGGATGATACGCGGTGGGCACGGAAGGTATTCAAGTATTTATACATGAAAAGTTTAAACACAAGATGGACAAACCGAACCCGAAAGCTAACATTTAAATATCTACACACTGGTGATGGGGCTGAACAGACTACAGTGAAAAAGGGGGTGAAAGAGGCAGAGAGGAAAATGTGGGAGGGAGAATGCAGGAGAAATCAGCTTTAACAGTGTACAGGTCACGAAAGCAGGACATAAGAAAGGAAAATCTTTTTGACAATTCACTGGGAAGTGCTTTGCTCTTCGAGGCAAGAACGGGAGTTTTGAGGACGAGGACGTATAGGGCTAAATTTCAGGAGACAGACACATTATGTGCCGCCTGCCATAATGATAGCGAGACAGTAGAGCACTTGGTTTTGAAGTGCACGGGGCTTCGTCCTGCCCTCCCTGAAGGGGTAACGGATTTGGCTGGGGCCCTGGGTTTCACTGGCGACGATGGAAGGACGGTAGAGAAAAGGATTACAGTGACAAAGAGACGATTAGAAGATTGGTGGAAATTATCTAGGGAAAATTGAATGTTGAAAATTGAATGTTGGACAACTAACTAGCACAGCTGGGAACAGGCGGGACAGAGGAAAATTGGGACTCCCTCCCGCGTGGCTCCGGCCCAAAGTCTCAACCCTGTCTCCCAGTGGGTCCGGTGCTGGGGTAACGCCGAAAAGGTTTGACCAGAGGAAAATTGGCGACTCCCTCGCCGGGGGGAAGAGGCAGGGGGGTGATGTTTTTAGTTTTTTTTGCCCGATCCCCCGAAGGTCATCCTGGTGATACCCCACACTGCCTGGTGATAGTTAGGGGAGAAAAATTGGTCTTAAAAGGGTGGGAGAAATCACGTTTTTGTCTTTTTAGACTTAGGCTAGGTGGCGCAAGCTACCGCCCGGTACAAAGGGTATAGCCATTAACATCCATCCATCC
>JAZHYW010058999.1:0-11149 GCA_037355805.1 Ixodes ricinus | reverse complement strand
GTGCTTCGTTCAGTTACATTGCTTTGTGTCGCGTGTTATTTCTGCGTCGGAAAGATCAGTCGGCTGAGGCGTTGGTGGGCCTGTCAAGTTCGAGCAGCGGCCATTTTGAACGGCGGAAGGGGAAGCGGTGGGGAGGGGTGTGGGGGATGGGGGATGGGGAGGCCGCTCCAAAAATGCGAGTTTATCTTCCCCTCGTCGATTTGGAGCGGGTCCCACGGAGCGGGAATTTCGCCTCCCTCGCAGATTTTGGAGAGCGCTCCGGATCTACGAGTGGAATTCACCATTAAACACAGGTTTGGTACGAACTGTTTATTTTAGCATTTTCAGACACGAGATGCAATACGGAGCGCCGCCAAAAGACGCCCCTGGATGTGGCACCCAGAAGTATATAAAACAAACAAATTCACGTAAAGAAAGGAACAAGGGACGATGTCACGCTGCGCGGAATGTTCCACCGCTTACCTTGTTCTGCTTCTGATTAATCCGTTGACGCGCGTGCTTTACCCACCCCATCGCGCATTGCTGGTACTCTCGCTGCATGCACGGGAATGGTTTCAGAAGTGGGATCCCGTCCGCTGGGCATTCTTGACTGGGATCGTCGGAGGCGTCTGAAGAGCCTTGATCGGAGACTGGACTTGACGCGCCATTATCTGCACTGCCTTTTCTTTTCTGGGGGAGTCATTCATATCCACACAGGCACCTTGATCCGAGCAGTAAGACGATTCAACGTGTGAAGCGTCATGGCCTTGAAAAGGTTCTGCGAGCCGTGACTGAATACGCCGGCGCTTTTGGCAATCACCGACTTCTTCATAGGGGCGACTTGAACGACTCTGTCTGAATCCAGTCGCAGCACTTCAACTGTATGCAGACTCGGAAAAAATCAAGGCGACAAGCAGCCTGCCTCGTAGACCGCAGACGTGACGGCCGGTGCTAGTGATTGACTTTCGGGAAAAGCTGGACCGGGTTATACCCAGAGCTGTTCTCTCTGGGCCAACATAGAATTCAGTGAAATATTTTGGGAACGACTGAGAAAATACGTGCACCCGGAACTAACGCTTGTCGATTGTTCGTCCCCAATATCTTCCCCCACTTTTCTCTCCCACCCTCTTATTGCTGATTTTCCCAACGCATCGCATGGGGCTCTATTGAGATGCCACTGGCGTGTCCTCAGCCTGCCTTTCCCCTCTCTATCGCGCCGCGTTGGCGCCGGCTCTATTCTTTTTTCTTTTTCTTTTTTTTTTTTGCCGAAACGTAGGTGCGGGCTGGACTTGAACGATTATGAGTGCCAATCTACACAAACTGTTGACAGTATCTACCGGATTTCGTCATTGCAGGGCATTTTATTTTTTGGAGTAGTGTTCAAAAATGCGCAAGTGGGCAGTGAAACTGTGCTCCGATATTTATTTATTTATTTATTTATTTATTGTACATACCCTCAAGCGCCGAAGCATTGTAGAGGGGAGGGGCAAAGCAAACAAAAATAAAACAAACTGACAGAACAAAAAAACACGAAAAAACATGCGGCAAGAAATTCAAATATCAAAAATACACTGCGATTGCCTAAAATCTGTAAGCAATATATGTTACGAACAAATAAACAAAATAAAAAGACTCATGTTGGCTCATCAAACAGAAATGTAAACAAAGATTGGCGAAAAAGAAAATAATCGGGTATAGTTGCGATACCTGCTGGAAGGTGGTTCCAGTCGTTTGATGTATGTGGGATAAATGAATAAAAAAAAGTGTTTGTTTGGCAACGTGTTAATCCAACTTTATTCCGATGGTCCAGACGGGAAGAGTAATAGTTAGGCAATGTAAAGAAATGGTCTCGCAGCGACTGATGATGGTACACTTTATGAAACAGGCAAAGTCGAAAAAACTTTCTACGCAGTGACAAAGAGGGTAACAACAGACTGGACTTCATTGATGATATGCTGGCTGTTCGATTATAATTAGACAGAATGAAACGAACGGCGTTATTTTGAACTAGTTCGAGAGCTTTATGTAGAAAGGCGTGGTTAGGATCCCAAATAGAGGCTGCGTATTCCAATTTTGACCGTACAAGAGTGTTATAAAGAAGAAGTTTTAAGTTAACTGGAGCCGTTCTGAAGTTTCGTCGTAGGTATCCTAACATGCGGTTAGCGTTGGCGATTATTATATCGATATGAGGTTTCCAGGTTAAAGTCGATGATATAGTAACACCCAGATAACGGTACGAGTTTACAGATTCAAGTTGAATGTCGGTTAGTGTATATGCTGAAGGGCGCGCGCCTTGCCGGGAAACCCGCATTAGTTTGCATTTGTTAGGGTTTAGTTCCATACGCCATTTTTTGCACCAAAGAGTAATATTATTTAAATCAGATTGCAAAAGGCGTTCATCATCATCATCATGAACTTCCCGATAAATTACACAGTCATCTGCGTATAAATGCATGGAGGAAGAAACACAACTTGGTAAATCATTAATGAATATTAGAAAAAGAAGCGGGCCTAAAACCGAACCTTGGGGCACGCCCGATACCACATCAGTCAGGGATGAATTATTGCCATTTAAAGTTACATATTGTGAGCGGTTGGTAAGAAAGCATTCCAGCCAGGTTAACAAGTTAGGATCTAGGTTTAATGAAGAAAGTTTAAGCATTAGTAACTTATGATTAACCTTGTCGAATGCTTTAGAAAAATCGAGAAAAATACAGTCAGCCTGATGGTTTTTGTCCAGTATAGCATGCAAACAATGGGTGAAATGAAGCAGCTGCGTTTCACAAGAAAATGAGCGACGGAAACCATGTTGAGCAGGGGCGAAAAATGAATTTGATTCTAGGTAATTAAAAATATGAGAGTACAGTATGTGCTCCATTATTTTACAGGGAATACTTGTTAGAGAAATGGGTCGATAATTTAATGGAGAATGCTTGTTACCGGACTTATGCAGTGGAACCACCTTCGCAGTTTTCCATTCTATTGGGAGCGTTCCACACTCAAGAGATTGCTGGAAAAGTTTGGCCAAAAAAAAGGATGAGTACATTTTAGTTTGTCTTAAGAAATTTTGAGTTAATATTATCGCTTCCACATGACGATGATACTTTCAAAGAATCAATTAACTTTACAATTCCAGTAGGCTCCATGGAAATTGGAAACATAGGGCTAAACTCACAACGTGGAACGTCATAAACTACATTTCCATCACCTACAGAAAAACTATTTGAAAAAACATTATTAAACACTGATGGATATTCTGCCGGAGGGATTAACGCCCCAGACTCATCGCTAAGAGAAATTAAGCCGTCTTCATTCATATTAACAGTCTTCCAGAACTTTTTGGGGTCATTTAACAATAGACTCGGCAAAGTGTTCTTAAAAAATTTTCTTTGACGTCAGATACAGCTTGGGAATATTCGACCTCAACCGCAAAGTATGCTTCCCACCGATCAATCGTGTTACGTAATTTAGCTAAACGAAAAAGTCGCTGTTTTTTATTGGAAAGACGTTTTAGGGTGTTAGTATACCAAGGTGCTTTAGCATCAGATTGAATACGCCTGACGGGTACATGCGCATCAATCAGCTCGTTCACTTTTAAACAAAATAATCTCCAATTTTCCTGCACGCTTCGTTGATCAAATTGTGGCAGATATATGTCCAGATAGCTGCACAGTTTTAATGCGAATCAGCATTCTTTAGCTACTTCACGCACTTTTCGTCTATGTATCTATCCTATCTGGCTATCTAACCTCTTACGCCGTGGGTCGATAAATAGATCACAAAGACCGGCGCCGGCATGGGATTCAACCGTTGACCCTTTGGTCAGCAGGCAGACGCGCTAACCACGGAGCTATGAAGGCAGTCATTCAACGCACTCTAAGCGGTTGTTTATATCTTTACCATAGGACGACGCTTAAGAGCTGTCACAGCTACCGGTGCGACGCGCGTTCCATGCACGAGGGCTCATTCCGCTCTCGTGAGGCTGAGCACGGCCGCTAGCTCACCTCTCACGACGCTCGGGCAGAGGGTGATGTAGCAGCCGTGCTCAGCTCACTGAGACGGAATGAGTCCTCGTGCATGGACGCACAGCAGCGTCACGTAGCTGTGACCAGCGCTGTAAAGCGCTCCTGTAGTAAGATTATAAACGACCATCTAGATACCAGTTAGTTGAGACTAGCTGAGACGCCAGCAAGTCTGGTCGGTACCATTTTGAGTGCTTTGTGCGTATGGCGCGTGCTTTGCTCGCCTTCCTAAGTGACACAAACGCACGTTGCTGGGCTGTGGAGATAGTGCGCAGGGCTGTGAATAGTGTCAACAAATTTAGAATCGCCTCTAGAGCTGGGCATACAGCGTATCTAGCAGTGTGCCGTCCACCTGACAGAGACGCGCATAACTCCTGCACCGCTTCGATGCTATTCGCATTAACGTAGATAATCATATCCCAAAGGATAGGTTCTGCTGAGTTTTTGGTTAATAAGATCAAAATTGGCTTTATTGTAGTCAGAAATAAGCTTTACTTTTTTAATATTGATTGGGGAGCAACCTTGAGATCAAAATTTAACGACGAGTGATCACTTAAGCCTGGAAGATACGTAAGGGAAGATAGAAGGTCAGGGTGTGTCGACAGAATTAAATCAAGTGTGTTCGCCATATCATTGGCATACCTTGTTGGTTTCGTCACCAGCTGTGTCAAATTAAAACACGCACACAGATCCAAAAAATGTTGACTCTGAGTTGAAACAGGTTGAAAAGAAGGGGGTCAGACCACATGATATCAGGAAAATTAAAATCTCCTAATAAAAAAATAGGAGAACTGGGATACTGACAAACAATAGAATTCATAACGTCATGCAAATCATCAATAAATGTCACTGCGCTGTTTGGGGGCGGTAGCAGACACCCAGTAAAATTCTTGTGTTATTTAAAGTGATACAAACCCAAACCATTTCTAGATCGGAAGCAACATCTACGCAAAATGAAGGTATGCTCTGTGATACGGCTATGAGTGTGCCACCCCCATGTCTACCGTCTCTGTCAAAACGATATACATTATATGTTTTATCTCCTTGGAAAATTTCAGAGCTGCAGACATGTTTACTGAGCCATGTTTCCGTAAGAAAAATTAGGTCTGCGTTCGTTGAGCTTACAACAGAGTTAAGCTTATCTCGTTTATTCATAACACTTCTTATGTTAGTAAACGTAACTGAAACAGATGGAAAAGAAGTAACATGTTCGTCACTGCTTCTTGCCCGTAGCTATGACGCTTCTGACAGTGTCTGCGAGTTAGAAGATGTCGCTGCCCGATTTTTACGAGCACGGGTGAAATAGGCTTGTTCATTTGAACGTACTCGGTCATGGTCGCCCGAAATAGTTTTGGCACCAGCCAGTCTTTCGCGAGTTTGTTCACGTAGCCTGTCACCGGCCCTACCTCTTCCAGACTGGGAAGTGCTAGCAAAATCATTTTGTGCCTCGTTCACGTCATCAATCCCAGAGCCCGTAAGCTTACACCTTCGACAATTTTCGTCATCCCACACATACACATCCTGATTAATAACCAACTTATCATACTTAAGATATACTTTATCTTCGGGTTTTCTTTTATCTTTAACAGTTGCCCATAACTGTTTCCGGATGTTCTGAATTCTAATCGAAAAATCTTCTGATACTGAAATTTTCGTTCCCTTAAATTTTCTTGCGTTTCTTAGTAGCTCCATTTTTTTCATTAAAGTCAAACAAACGCAAAATTACAGGGCGTGTTTTGTTTGGAGTCTTTTTACCCAAACGATGGATACGTTCAAGGCTACTGACCTTAATGCCCAGCTTCTCCTCAAATAATCCTGTCAAGACAAACTCCCGGAGAGAATTTGGCGTTTCCGTTTCACGTTCATCGACTCCATATACAATCAAATTATTCCGTCGACTGCGGTTTTCGAGATCATCTATTTTGCTCGTTAGCGTTGCAACCTGATGATTTAGATTGTTCACAGCACGCTCACAGTCATCCACTCTTTCTACTGTACGTGAAAACGACTCCAGCTTTCCTTCTATAGAGGTCAACCTTTTATCTGTTTCCGATATGTGTGAATCTAATTTTCCTTGAATTGACTTTAGTTCTTTTGAGTTTTCTTTTTGACTTTCAATGATTTGTGCCAGCTGCTCGTCGATAGTTGGACCAGGGTTCATTTCAACATCCCCACTCAAAAGTAGAATAAGAAAACAAAACGAGTCAAAACAACCCGCTATACAATCACACAACACGCCTGGGCAAGGCAGCACAATCAGACATAAACAATCACTTTTCAATTCTTTAGTAGAAAGCTTTCTACTAACCTGGACGAAAAAAACGAAGAAATTGAGCCGTGGCTGCATCGTTCGGCTGCTGCCTTGCCCACTGACGAAAAAAGCCTGAGGGGCGTTGCTCGCTGGTCCTGTTGATGTCGATGTCGCTTGGGTGTTGCCGCGATGAGGATAAAGTTCGAAAAACCGAGCGATGCTCCCGTTGTGTACCGCTGAGTCACCATCGTCGAACGTTGTCATCGGTACTGGTTGGTGGCACTTGACACAGCAGGAATCACCCGCGCTGCCGACATTTCCGAAGGAAACCGCGTCGATGGACTTGACGCAGCAGGAATAATCCGCGCTGCCGACATCACCGAACGACACCGGGTCGATGCACGAGGCAAGAACCTGGACGAAAAAAACGAAGAAATTGAGCCGTGGCTGCATCGTTCGGCTGCTGCCTTGCCTGCTAGTGTGTGCCGGCGTGCATTTTTGTTTGCGTACGTTATCAGTGCCAAAGAAAGCAAGATCTGTTTTGACAGTCACGTAACAAGACTGCGCACCTATCTACCGAAAGCGCTAATGTGCTGGAAGTTGGTGTAGCGGGTGAACTGTGATGTTGATGCGAATTTTGTGGTTGTGCGCAAGTGAGCATGGCCAACAAAACACGAAGAGAAATTGCCGAACCTTAAAACAATGCCAGGTGGTCGCGGAGCAGTATCGATGCTCCTAAGAAATGATGCATGCCTGAAATCACCTGGAAAGAGGATAGTGTGGCGACGCGCCTGTGGCGCGTGCTAGGACCCAAGGAAGACGACAACGCGCGTGCAAGAAAACAAGAATGGCACAATTCGATCCGTTCTACACGCCATGGGCTTCACTTCCTTCCATGGGCTTGACTTCGCAAATTAAAACCGTAGCAATATTTTAAACAAACCAAAAGTATTACAAGCACATGTAAGAGGAATGATATTCCCAACATGCCTTCATATAATTATTTTTCCTTCAGTATATATTGAGTTTTGTATATGCCTTCCCTAGCGTAATCCCATGTGCAATTAAAAGTATCTTGAAATAAATAAATTAATGTATAATTAAATAAATTCCTCAAGCTCTTAAAATATAAGTTTTGCTTGTGGCTCTTGATCAGTGTCACCATGACCACAGCTGTAATTAAGCTTTTAACAGTGAACGCGTATTATACCTAATCCTGCGGCTGGAGATGGAGCTGGAAAAAGCTAAAAACACAAAAGAAAGGTTGTGGCATGACATCGCCAAGGCGTCAATGACAGGACAAAAATGGAACGCAATTTAAATATGTCCTCAACGTTGAACAAAACGTGAGTGGTCGACGTTGCCAGTACGTCCATTATGACGTTTACGATAGTTAGGTGTGAACGCGACGTCGCTGAAACGTCACTGACGGGACAATAAGGTAACGTCACTATGGACTTTCTTTTAACGTCGAAGAAACGTGAGTGTTCGACGCTGCTAAAACGTCTTGTCTTGACGTCGTGGCAACGTAGAAGTTGAAACATGACGTCGCCAGCACGTCACGGACAGGACGATAATGGAACGTCATTTATGAACTTCACTTCAACGTCAAAGGAACGTGAGCGTTCGACGTTGCCTGAACGTCGTGCATCGACGTTGTGGGAACGTTGACGACGTTTGAGTTGAAATATAACGTCATCACAACGTCACTGATTGGACTCCAATGGAACGTTATATAAGGACGTCACCTCAACATCGAAAAAACGTGATGAAAGTCACGCGGGACGTCACGGACGTCAGGGACCTTTTCTCGACGTTTCCACGAGGTTTTGTGCTGCCTCGTGAGTGCTGTGAACTACGCATGCTAGTAAATGTTTGCGATCTGCGGGCAGACTAGCTGACGTGGCGACCGCGAGCAGGCGAAATGATTTGGTTTGACGGCACACAGCGTGAACGATCGTTCAAGTTCAGGATGACGGAGCCACACCACCTACCTATACGGTCGTTTAGATACTTTTTACTCCATCTAGCTTTGCAGTTCTTGAAATTCCGACCGGAAAATGTTGCATCGGCTGTCTTGTTTACATCAGTCGTACACAGGAAACATGAGCCGCCACCACGGTGTCCGCCACGGATTTACACGTTGCAGAATGTTTCACATGCTCACTAGAAGTTGGCGCCACCGTTAAGCACTATCATCATCATCGTTTATACGGTCGCGCAACTTTCACGATTCGCTAAAGTATGTCAAATTTCACGTACGGTTTCACGGAGCGTACCAGCTGTACCGTTCGTGATTTCGGAACAGTGTGCTTGAAAAACGACTCGCTAAAACTCCCTATTATGGCTTTAAGCAGTATGGTGCCGGTTTTTACTGGAGAGGGCAAAGGTGTAACCGTAGATGATTTCGTAGATATGATGGAGCAGGTGGCATTAGTGGGGTCACGGAAAGAGGTGCACAAGCTTGGAGTCACCAGATGTAGGGTAGCGGGAGTAGCTTACGATATCGTATGGCGCGACGAACATGCGAAAGACTCCAAGACGTTCACTGACCTTAGGGCCGCGCCCTGAAGCGCTTTGACACGCCAAATATAAGGTTGCAGCGTTTTCTGGCTGCCCATCAAAAAAAAACGAAGAGGACGTTCAGACGTACGTCACGCGTCTTCACTCGTTGGGTATACGTACACGTGGCGTGCTAATATTGGCTGGTTGGCACTTCCTGGGGCGGGCGATCGAGCAAAAATTGCCTAAGAAGCTGATGAGGGAGCAGCCTTGCTCGCAGTTTGTGTAGGGGCAAAAATACCCAATTCGTCGTTTGTGTTCTCTCCTCCGCCAGAGCGGTTGAGGAGGCAGTCGAGGTGGCTACGCAGGAAGAGGCTAACGATAGCCTGACTTGCAGGATTCAGCCGGTGCGCATGGTGGGACAGCCCAGCGAAGTCGACGACTTGAGGGAGAGACTACAGCTCGACTCGAAACACTGTCTCTACAAAGAGAGGAACGGCCTCGCGGAGGATCTGGAAATCGAGTACGCCGCGCTCCTGCGGGCTACTCGTGTGGCGAGCCTGGTCATTTCGCTCGAGAGTGTGATAGACAGACGGCTCCACTGTCCGGAGAGGGTAGGCGAGACAGGGTTCCAAAAAATTTGTAAGCCCCCTACCGCCCCGTTTGTAAAGAGGGAGGAGGGGGGCCGGGAAGAGAAAGAGGCCGGCGCGGGTTTGGTCAAAGAAGAAAGGGTACAGAAAGAAACGCATGCTAACCCTCCTAGGAAGAAGAACAAACGGAGATGCGACACGGATCCGTCGGAGATAATTGTTGTAGAGTGTTCAGAGGAGTCGAGCCCCGTTGTTGAGTGTGAATTGAATAACTGCATTTTTAGAATGTCGGTGGACACGGGATCGTGGGTTACGTTGCTAAAAAAGGTGGCGCTGGGAAGGTTGAAAGACAAAAGGCTGAGGCCGTGCGCGGAACAAAATAACAAAAGGTTTGATGGCATCTCCGGAGATGAGATTAAAGCAGACACGTACAAATTACTCGAAAAAGGTAGTTGAGTTACTGAGTATCGACGCCAAAAGTAATTGAAGTAGAGTAGAAATTACGCATTTGTAATAGAAATTGAGTAAACTAGTAACTACCGTAAACAAGTAACGAGTTACTTTCAAAGTTACTTTTTTATATTTTTGTGGGAGCAAAATGAACAGCAGTTTTGATCTGTGAGAAACCTTGCGAGACTAAAATAAAAGCAGTCATTTTATGGCTTGCGTTCTCACCAAAATAGTTTATTCGCTCGCAGAAGCGATTAACGTTCAAAGTTCTTGATAAGAGAGTTTTCTCGTTTTCCGCCTAAAGACGTCCCCAGCCAAGCTAACAAGACGTTCCACTGACGCGCTGGATAGAACGGCAGCGTTGAATTTGAGAAACAGCCTGAGCAAGGGTCGGGTAAGCGAGTGTCGGCATCTTAGGCGTCCATGACGAAAGATGTGAGGTTTGCCTCAGCTGGAGGGTCTTTAATAACAAACTCTCCTTCTTTTTCTTCGGCAAGTTGAGAGTGCTAATTCCCACGACTTTCGGAGAGTGCGCTGAGCGAGTGCACCTGACCGTCAAGGGTTCAAGTATCGCGCCACGACGACGAGATCCTCCAGACGACTGCACGTCTCGTTGCAGTGCTAGTGCTACGCTACTGAAAAAAGAATTGTTTTTAGTGTAACAGAAGATGAAACGAAGTATACTTCGCCGCTGACGCCGGGTTCAACGAAGGGATCTCCCAAGGGTTACTAGCAATCCTCGCCGGCGACAACGGTGTCCTGACGCGCCTGACACACCTGACAAGTAAAGCGTTTTCAACAAAGAGGAGGTCTCCCTGGCGTGGAAGGTCAGAAGGGCACGAAGCATTACGTGAACAAGCATCGTCGCTTGTACAGTTGCAGCTGGAAGCGGGAACGTGTTCCCATGAACGGATTATCCGTGTCTGCGTTTGTGCGCGGGGAGTCAGGCTTTGCAAGGAGTATGCGTTGACGACGAGGCGACCATGAGAACAGGCGCCCAGCTGCGAGGTCATTCCAGTGGCGCTTCCCGAGGATCCCCAAACCGCTCAAGTCAGAACTCACTAAAAGCAAACAACATGAAAACAACAACGCTCAGAGTGTCCCCGTCTTTCACGGTTGCAGCTGGAGGCGTGGCGCCTGCGTGCATTACCGGATTAGGTCAATACCCACGATTAAGGCTTGTTAAGCATTAGCATCTCTGCCTGCGTTCGTGCGCGCCAGTGTCATGTTTTGGCTGCTCGTCGCCACCTTGGCCCAAGGACTCCTGTGATGCTGTTTCTACGGTTGGCGAGTACAAGTGCGTGGGAACGGAATGTGAGGGTCCCCTTTTTCCGAGAATGTCATTTCATATGCCG
>JAZHYW010058998.1:0-13168 GCA_037355805.1 Ixodes ricinus | reverse complement strand
CCGCTACGTTCAGTTGTGTGCTGCACTCGCAGAATTTTGCAACGTTCCGAAGAAATGCTCAATTTGGACGCGTGTCTTGGTTTACCGGTTCTTATCGGAGCGCATCTCCGTGCGGGCAAATCCCGCCCCCCGTAGCCTTTGACGCTCGGCGTGCGTGCGCCGCCACGCATCGCGCCGCAGAGTAGTCTACATAAGAAAGCCTCCGGACTGTCACATGAGGTCTGCCTTTTTGACATCGCTACCGGCGTGAAGACGCACCTTTACGTGTGATGCGGGGCGGCGCACGCACCTTTGCGCGTTTCAGACACGGGAGAGCGGGTTTTCCCTCGCGGATTTCGCGCTCCGATAAGAAACTGTAAAGTCACAATTTGGGAACGCCGGAAAGCGCTGCGCGTGCTGCTCTATACCGATAGCAACGTAGGTGTACTTGGTAGTTTTCGATGATGCCGAGCTGAAATACTAATTAAAACCATGCCTTCAAAATTCATTGATTAACAGTGCAAGTACTCAAAATGTATTTTATTACGCTAAAGTCACTTCTTTGTCTGGTCCTCGTCTCGCGCATGTTTTTGATCCCGATTTATTGCGCAATTATATAATATTGAACTCTAATATTTTTTTTTTTTTTTTTGACACAGACCACTATGGCATCATTCTCTTTTTTTCTGTGCGAAATGCGTAGTTTTTCCAGGAGCGATTTTTTCCCGCGTTCCGGAGACACCCTGTATATGCTTCTCGCTATAAATATTTTATACATTAAGGAATAGAATTCCACCTGCAGCAATTCTAGCGCATCAGACACAATATTGACAACCACTGTTCAGTCAGAGCAGATTGGAAATATATTTAGATGAATTTATGCCCGTACAGTGTTTGCATACATGAATATACACAACAGAGTCAATTATGGTCCTTAATAACAGAGATATATATGATCCATCTACTACAAGATGTGAAGTCTCAAATGGTAAAGGCCTGTCGAATCGAAGCGAAACTCGACGAATACCAAATGAAAAGCACTAAAAGTATGAATATGCTAAATGATCAAGGACAAGTTTCGTGAAGGTAAAAAGAACGAGGAAATAACAGATTTCATGGCAACAGAAAGACATACATGGAAGTATTTCATGTTGGAAGCCCATTGAATGACGATCATCAAAATTCAGCACTGAAGCCGGTCAAAAAAAAAATAAAAGGACTAATATAATTAAGAAATATAAGATAGGATATAACATTGCATTCCTAATTCTTTGGAGTCTTGTATATGCTGTTCCAGTCCTATGCGCCAAGCATTGGTTTTGCAGCTTGGTGTGTTAATTAGTTTTTAATATTACTTTATTTTTATATCTTGAATTTATGTTGGCCCCCTGCCACTTTACTGTTTTTCTTATGTCTTTTTTAACTTTTTTATAAACTTCGTGATTGTTGCTATTGAAAGACCCTATAGCCCCTTCCACTGGCAAATAGCGAGCGCTCGCCGAGCGGATTCTTGTTTCCCTCGCGAGATGCGAGCAATCTCTCCGTGTGCCGCTTGTAGATCCGGAGCCAGTGGGGCGCTCGCCGAGCGGCTCCAACCGCTCCGTGGAAAAGTGACGGAGCGCGTCGAGCGGTCCGGAGTAGTTCTCCGCGCAGCCTTTTCCGGAGGAGTACGATCTGTAGTCGTCTCTCGCAACGTTTCAGTTTCGTTATCGACATTCCCGCGGGGGAGTGAAGGACTTTGGCGGCTTTTTTGTTTCGATTGCTGGGTGGGCTCTCTTGCTGTGCTTGCTTTCGTTCCCCTCGTCATGACCGACTCGCCCGAGCATAATGCGGCGATGACATCGTTGCAGTTAATTTCAGGAGGTCTAATAAAACGCAGTGACAGCGACGAAGATATTAGCTTAGCTCCAGCTCGAGTGACGACGAGGCAGCCGTTCTTAACGAAGTGTTTGCCGAGTCGTTTGTTTGGCCAGCGAAGAGGCCCAAGATATCGCGCTACGTCGAAGGCGTTGTGCGCGCCTATTCGGACGAAGAGCTAGGTATGTCGTTTGTTCGTTTTGTCGTCTCTGTAATGTAATTGGAATAATTAGAAGACAACACGCCAAATACTCCGCAGATGGAAGCCGCCTTCGGAGATGACGATCGCTTTACGGCATACGTGTTTAGTATTGCTTAATAGCATCCTACGGCTCGTACAAGTACTTCTAGATGTCTTCATCGGGCTTATATAAACTGTAAGGAAAAATAAATTGTGTCTTGACGTCGGGGTCACCGTTAATCAAGTAAGTTAACAACCCATTTTTTTGTCAAAGCATAAAATTCCGATCAGAACTTCATGCTTTCAGCAAGATAACAATAGACCATTTGCAGCACTCCCAAGCGCTCCCGGCCCGCACTCGAAGAATCATGGGAACGGTGTTCCTCAGCTCCCCAGTGAGCGCTAATTTACTGACCAACTCCATGGTTACACAGATTTTGAGCGTAATTCGGAGTCACCCTGAACAAGCGCCCGATATACCCCAGTGACCTGTCATATCACTTTTAAAATTGCTCGTCAACGGCAACATTTTTGATACTGCGCATGCGATCCACCTTTCAATCTGGCTGAGCTGCAGAAATCTCTTACAATATTATCATTCTCGTGATTGTTGTTTGAGCAGGAATTGCTTAAAAAGCCGATAATTCACTACAACAAAAACCAGGATTAAGCTCGGAGTCCACGTGGCCGGTTTATAGCATTTTTAGCGTTTCTAACTTAATATCAGCATGATAAGCATGATAATAACGTAAGAGATTTCTGCAGCCCATCCAGGTTGAAGTGTGGACAGCATGAAAAGTATCAAAAACGCTGACATTGAGGAGAAATTTTAAAATCGATATGACAGGTCACTGAGGTATATGAGGTGTTTGTTCAGGGTGACTCCGAATTACGTTCAAAACGTGTGTAACCAAGGATAGGGTCAGAATTACCAGTGACTAAGGAACTGAAGGAACACTGTTCCCATGATACTTTGAGCGCGGGCCGAGGCACTTGGGTGATATAGCAAATGGTCTATGGAAACCGAAACTGTTCAAAAGCGAGAGCAGACGCTCTGGAAGCGGTGGCGCTGGGAGCGTTACGCTCGATTTTCTCCGCAGCGCGTGCCACTGGGATCGATCACGTGACCGATCGCTCACGGAGGCCGACCGCTCGACGACCGCTGGCGCGGAGCGCTCGGCATTTGCCAGGGGAAAGGGCTATTAGTTATTTTATTATTTCTAATTTTTTGGTTATGAGTAGGCCGACTTGTAAGTTGTAAGCCAGATAAATGACCCAACAGACAATTCAGAGATTCCAGGTACAGCATGTGATTAATGTCTCTAAATGACAAGAAAAAATACTGTGCTTCCAGTTTATTGGTGTGTACAAAAAGAACCGTGTCCGTCTTTTCTAAGGCAAATTCACATTTTTATCTGTCACTACACAATAAATAACAGGCTGAAATATATAAAACAATGCGAAACCTACACCGCTCGCAAGTAGAACCCCTGCAGGTGTATTCCCAAAGGAAATAAACACACGTCGGAGCTTGAGTATTTTGTTTAAATCCCCTCCACAGCTATGGCTCACGTGAGGGTTTCGGTCACTTATGGTGTGTATTCCGATGATGGCGTAAACTGCTATGAGATGCAAACGCTCTACTGCAGGTCTCGCACCTGTACGGCTTCTCTCCAGTATGAGTCCTCTCATGATCCACCAAGGTACATTTCTGAGTAAACGCCCTGCTGCACGTGTTGCACTTGAACGGCTTCTCTCCTGTATGAATTCTTTCGTGATCCGCCAAGTTGCATTTCTGAGTAAACGCCCTGTTGCACGTGTTGCACTTGAACGGCTTCTCTCCTGTATGAATTCTAACGTGAGCTATCAAGATATCTTTACGCGCGAACGTTTTCTGGCAGGCACCGCAACTGAAGGGCCTCTCGCCAGTGTGAGTCCTCTCGTGAACGGCGACATCCTTTGCGGAATAGCTTGAGTGAGGACAGAAGCGGCACGGGTTCTTGTTCGGTCGTCGGTGTGTCCGCTGCTTGTGTGGGCCCGAATTGTTGTTCTGGGGAGAGGTGTCACCTCTGTGGCTGTCACGGCCAAGGATATCCACTTTGTCGCCATAGTATTCTTCGATCCAGTCTGTTGGGATGACAGGACAAAGCGAGAAAGGTAAGAGCTTTTTTTATTGCTCCGAACGAGAGTTTTGAGTACCCATATGAACATTGTCATGAATATCTATATTATGCCGATGCGGCCTAAAGCAGGTATTCATTCATTTAGTCGCGATGCTTGTAAAGGGATTGTTAAAGACTCGTCTCTGGCAGCCCCACGGGGCAGGCAGCTGTGGTGGCTTGTGCGTTCTGCTCAGGGCCGGATTAAGGTACGGGCTAAGGGGGCTGCAGCCCAGGGCCCCCGACTCTCTGGGGGCCCCCATGACGGAAGCTCGTAGAAAAAAAAAACGAAACCTAAAAATATTTTGGAAAGCGATGTTGCTTTGCCGCAGCATTCGAGAAGAGGGATATACAAAGATAATGGCGATGTCAGCGAGGCCAAACGCGCACTTCGCGTAGCACACTCCTATCCCTGTACAAAGCCGGCCCTTTGGGTGGGTGACCGGCCCCTTAGGGTGGCTTGTTTGCTTTCTTTTGAAAGCGGCTTCGAGCAAACGAAGAAAACACGCGAGGGGCCCCACAATCTGGGGTTTTTCGCTCCTCTTTTTTTTTTTTTTGCCAGGAAGGGAATTGTCATAAACACCTCCCCCTTCACCCTACTCGGGCTCGTGTCTCGTGCGCGCAAACACGTGTTTTTGAGCAGCGCTTACACTTTGAAAGTGCGGCCTTCGACGCTGCTGGGGAAGGGAACAAAGCTGCATGCCGCCTCCGCGGTGGTCTTGCCGGAGTGCTCCTAGTTGAAACCAGACGGGAATGGTAAATTTTTTGTATTTTGAGGCTACTTTCTATTGATTAAAAAATAAAGGAAACTGCAGTATTTCCCAGGTTCATTGCCTTAACCAGACATCATTATCATCATCATTGTCGCCATCATCATCCTCATTAGGGACCCTGAAGCGTCCTTAGCCCAGGGCCCTGAAATGCCTTAATCCGGCTCTGGTTCTGCTAACCAAGTTCGGAAGCGAACTCAAGCTGCTGCGGCCGCAGCTGTACAACGCTGTCGGTACGGAGCGGTGGGTGATAGCGTGTTGACGTTCATAATGATCACGACTGTTTGTTAAGTAACCCTGGAAGCGTTTTCCACACTCCCACAGGTTAATAGATTACATAAATTAGCAATCCAAAGGCACGTAAAATAATCGTTGATTACCATAGCAAAATGAAAGTATGCTTACAAGAATTCCCCACTTCGGAAATGCGATTGATATGGATATTTTCCAGTTTGAAGCTAAACTTAGGCGACAGACATATTATTGCTTCAAAAATAATTTCATCATTTGTGAGAGCTACTCGATCAATCTAAAGGGAAAAACACAATTTTGTAATATAAAGAAACAACTCAACACGGTACATTTCTCTAATATCAAAAAAGTGTTGCAACTGAAACCTCAAGTGCTCGGTCTGAATGTTCCTTCACTAGAGCCCAGCTTGTTTGTTTATTTTAACTTGAGTTGTAGTTCTCGGACTTTGAAATAAAATCCATTTATCCCCTCCCCTTTCCTCCCCTTAAGAAAAACTAAAAAACTGCGAATTTTGTTGTGGTACATTTTTTCTGCTTGTTGCAGGCCGTTAATTAAAACCTGGCGAAGTTTCCAAGAAGGGGGGGGGGGGCACCTTGTGTACCTCATAAGACTTCTCACATTTTCCACCTTCTGGAAAACCTAGCATATAAAAAGGTTTTCTATCTGTGTGGAGCCGTTCATGAATCCGTGAGAAAGTGCGAAGCTGGATGCGTGTTGTCCCGTGTGCGTCTTCTCATACCTGGTGGTAGCTCTGTGGGCGCCATAAGATTGGGAGCAGAAGTCGCACCGCCGTCCGTCCTCCCCTCGTGGTCCATCTTCCATAGTTGCCACTGCGATTCGGCTCCTTGAAGGGGCTCCGACCCCCTGTCCTCGCAGTCCATTCTCTGCCATTCGTAGTCAAATCCTGCGAGGGAAATTTCTCTAAAAGTTAAAATCAGATTTTCTTTAGTTCCTTTTTTAAATTGATACTATACCAACGCAGAAGCCATACGAGAACGAACTCAAGGAACAAGCAGAGACTCATCATGCAGATAAAGTAGAGAAATTCAGGGGTTTACATTCATATTGCGGTGTAATTCAAAAGGCAAAAGAATCATATCACGAACAAACACGCGCATCATAACTGGAAACTGAACATCACGAAAAAGACGATTGTAAAACATGCACGTGGAAAAAACATAAAAGCGATCCTTTTCTATTAAGCACGTGCTTCAAAGGTTTTACTTCACCATTAAACGTGCGTCAAAGGATTACGTCAACACAGTCCCACAAAATCGAGGAAGACGCAGCTGGATACAATCAAGGAGCGTGGTTTAGTTACAGGGCTCCTGCTCTCTAGTGCTGAAACAATGCACAAAATCAACAACTATAGGGTATGTAACACCGCTATAGGTGTTGAGAAATACACGTCAACGAAACGGACACGGTGGCCGGCGAACACATGTAGGGAAGGGAATGGAAATGTAGCATGTATTTGGCTGAGCTGTGGTGATTCCCTATCTGATCCGACTTGTCGGTCTCATTCATCTGGGGAAAATTGTAGCCCAAAACTCTGGCACTGCCAAAGGTTGACCTGGCTGGTGGCTGGCCCTCATTCCTAGGCAGCAAAGGGTCGCTCACACTTCCGTTGAAATGATTTCAGGATACTTCTGCCTGCAAAGTTTAGAAGGATGTGGGTTAATAAACAGACGCAAACACAAAGTGGCGACACCTACCCTAAAATATCATCACATTCGCGTAGCAAAACTAAAACTGAAGGGAACCAGTGCTCGGAATTGGTATACTTGGGTATTCATTATTTGATTAAACTTCGCAGTAAATGATTATGAATTGTAACACAGAGACGAGAAAAAGGCAACAAACTTGAAAACGCGCATTTGCAGTGCAGTTTAGCCAAGTGAGGAACTGAATTCCACTTTCCAGATTAAACGGGACATGAATAACAACACCGTCCATCAGTTCGGAAGTACCTGCGAAAAATTTCAATCTGAAGGACTCAAAAAATAAAGTCTCATATGACTATACCATTTCCAAGAGTGAACATTTTCCCAAATATCATGTCACGAAGTGGGGAGGAAATAAAAAGAATAATAATAATCCCACTCCGCGGTTAACAAAAATTACTTTAAAAGAACAGAAGATTAAGGTTGGACCGGTGAAAAGCAATAGGCCCACGCCTGGTGTAGAGGCCGGTGGAGAGGCGACGACACGTAGAGTTATAAAACAAGCAAATTTAATATTCTAAAACACGCATCATTCGGCCGGCACGGCCACGAAGGAGAGATAAAAAGAAATAACGAACACAGCAGTCTAGCGAAAATCTCGGGGCACAGGCGCTAACATCCCGGTTAGCAATAACACACGATTACAGAGGCAATGAAATGAAATGAAATTAAACAAAACTAACGATCAAGAACTCGACAGCGCCGAATAAAAGCAAACACAACGTAAAAAGTCTTATCTGAGCGGACTCCAAGTCCAGACGCTGCCGAAGGTCGACCTGAGTTTCCGGACGATGAAGACTGGTCTGGTGATCGAAGAGATGATTCACACGAACACGGCACCACGCACAGACACGCACCGAAGTGCCGCAACCAGGCCCACAGGCAAAAACACGCACCGCAGGGCAAGAACACACACGCCCGAAGGCTAAAACAACTCCCGGAGGCTATCTAAGGCCTCGGCCCAAAGTACCGAACTACGGAAAATCCCGACGCGGGAAAAAAAAAAAAAAAAAAACGACTAACAGCGGAGATTTGGCCAGATCCGGGGGTCTTCAACTTCTACCAAAACGAGAGTGCAAAAAGAAACATGCAAAACCGTTCGTGAGATGCTGTGAGGGGGTTGTTTATAAGATCCCCCTCTCGTGTAATAAGTGTTACGTCGGGCAGACAGGACGCTGTTTAAACGATCGGCTTAGAGAGCATAACTACTCCCTTAGTGCCACGGTTGGAGGGCACCTCTCGTTGCACTGCAACGTATGCAAGTGTAGACCGTCCTTTTCTGACACTGCAGTATTAGGACGAAACAAAGATAGACTGGCGAGAGAAGTGCTCGAGGCCTTTCACATTGTCACTCTGGGGGATCGGTGTGTGAGTGAGGCCTCAATCACGCTTACACAAAAAGAATTTGAATTTATGCGCGAGAGGGTGAAAGTTGGTCACGCGGTGATGTGATGGTGCTGATAGGGGTAAGGGGCTGACACGTGCATGTCTGGCTGATTTGGGGTCTTCCTGGTGTGTGTGTGTTTATCTTATTTCTTTTTCTTTTTCCTTTTTCAAGTAATAAAGTTTCAGTTGCGAGTCAGCGCTTGTCCCGTCTGCGTGTTTCTTCTCCTTCGTCCGTGTTTGTTTGCGCTGTTTTTACATTATGATCAACGAATACCAACTAGCCCAACTCTCAACATTAATTCTACCCAAGAAGTGGTATCCCTACCACCCCGAATGACTGCCCCGATTCCCGCCAAAACCCCCTCTATTTATGCAAAACACGAGCATTTTGCGGAACATAACGTGGCGAATCAGAAAGGAGTTTCTTATGGCGAATTCGCGTGGTCAATCGTCGGCAACTTCTTTGCCAGAAAACCGGCAATAGTGTTCGCGTGGTCAGTTTCCGGCCGGCGGGCACCGTTCGGGTGGTGGTTCTCCGGCAAGCACCGGCAACTCTCCGGCGCTTTTTCCGCCCGAGCTCCGAACGGCCGGGCGAGTGGGCGCCAGACTGTATCCGGTGTCGTCAATTCCGAAATGGGAGAGAAGGTCAGTGAGAAAAAATGAACGAAAGAACGAAACTGACCTGAAGTCACTTTAGCAGCCGCTACTCGAGTCAATCCAAGTCTTTGAGACATGGGTGACGGCGGCGACAGGCTCTCGCTAGCGGTGTCGCGCGGGCAAGAGGCGAAGTAAACTGCCACCGTCTGGCGTTTCGTGTTCGGGTGGTCAGGGTCACGTGGTGTGCCGCCGGCGCGTTTCTGGTTGCCGGTTCCGCCGGCTCGTTCTCGCCGGCGATTGACCACCTGAATTCGCCATTAGAGCCTGTCAGAGCCCTCAGTTTCGCCCTAAAAGAAAAACAACACAAATACATTTCCAGAGAAATCGACCTTGGATTACCCTGAACGTCCGCGTGGGAGCGACCGCTCGCCGCGGCGTGGAGATCAAAAACGTCAAGGTGAAACAACATTCCTTCAGGTTGGCCTCGCCCATCCGCGGTTGTCGGCGCCTTCCTGGGCTCCCCACGCTCCCCCTTTCCCCGAAAGTGATCCCTCACGATTCGGAAAAACAATAATTGTTACCAGAGCGCCCGACAAACGCGCGGTTCAAGCGACCTTGAGCGCCCGGTCCCACGGGCACCTCCCCCCACTCTCCCGCGGACGTCACTAATCTCCAACCCGAAGGGGAAGCAAGGCGCGCCCCCAAACTCAGCGACGATCGGACGCCGCCACACAGACGATAAACGTATCTATCGGCGGAAAGTTAAAGAAGAAATAAACAGGAAAACCTGGAATTCGTGACAATCACTGACCATCTCCATTTTCACGACAGATGTTTTATCCTATATACACGTCTAACTGCAGGGCAAAGGGACAATGGACCTTTTTCCAGTAAGGAGTGCCTCATGACGGTTTCGCCGCCTACTAGAAATGGAGGGCAACCGGACTCGCCCTCTCCCGTAGGAACATATTATAGTAGGTTACATGTCAAGAAGGTAGCGGCAAATGCCCCTCAAAGGGAATCATATATCCCTCCGCCACCTCCCCGTCCAATAGCGTCCCATCGTTTCCGTGACGTTCCGGCCAACACGCGAGGAGGGTCTTGCCTTTCTGTACATATTTGCTTTATCTTTCGACCTTGACTTAGCGTTATGGAAGCCACGAGAGGGAGATTAGAAGTCTTTTTGTTTCCAATGGAAACAAAAACGACTTTGGGGGATTAGCTTCCCCTCCGTTAAATACAAAGGCCACTTTCAGGGGCTCGGCTTCCTCTCCGATGAATACAAAGGTCACTATCTTAAAAAAAGGGGAGGGGGAGGGGAGGGTCGGAGACAAGTTGGCATCGCTCTGTAGCCATTATCTATTCATTGAAGCGGAACAAGGGGTGTTTCCAGGGAACTATTCTTTCGAGTGCGGATGGATTTCAAACGGTCGCATCACGATTATGGGAGGAGCTTCTCCTACCTTCTTGACTTGTAACCGACTATAGTGTCGCAACAGAACAGTGCCCCCAAGGATGGCGAAAGGCGGTCAAGGTCAAGGGAAAGGGTGTGCGCGTGCGCAGACGCTTACTGGAAAAGGGTCCGGTTCCGTCACTACTGCAACATCCACAGAACCGATGCTATCATATATAAAAGGATGTTTACCATGTTGGAACTTAACCCGAGACTGGGGTAGAAACAGAAACTTAAAAGTAGAAGGGACAGAGACAAGTGAAGAAGAGAACGTCTCAAACGCAGCTAAAAGATTTATTCAGTCCCACATCCTTATATACTCACAACCACAAGGTCACACGAACACTCGACATGCCCCTTTCAAAGACACAACACACCAAAACAAAACAACAACAAAAAAACCAAAGATGACAATGCAATGGGACGCCCCCTCAATCAACTACTACGAACAGAGGCAAACCCTCCCCTTCTCCAAAAAGATTTTTTTTTTCCTTTCTTCTGTGTGTCACTGACATTACACCCACGAACCAACAAGACCCAGATCTTGAGTACAAAGACCAACGATCTCCGCGAACACCAAAAGACCTGGGAAGAATATCTCCAAACCGGAACAACCACAACAAACAGATACTAATGGACTCACTCTAACAAGCGCAACACCAGTTCACCCTTCAAAAAAAAAACTGGTAAAAAAAGAAAAAAGTTTGTTTACAGTCCCAAAAATGCTTTAGCATTGTTCCCCAACTGCAACGATGCCTGACTTATACAATTACCGATTGATTTAATCCGAATGGTTTCCCTTACCAGTCTTTTACTGTCAGGTACGTGGCAGAAATCAGTTTCAAAGTTTCTACAGAACGGTCTAAAGTTTACACATATAGATAAGTCATTGTCCCTCAGGAACTGAACGAGTTAATCAGTATATTGGAGGTCAACCACGGGAGAGAATGTGCAGTTTTATCGATGGACATTAAGGACCTCTATTATTCTCTGGAGAAAAATAGATTGATGACAAGGGTGAAGGATGCGCTAGAATCGAATCTGGTTCAGTTTCAATCCCAAACAGGCATTTCTTGGACAGTTTTCTTATCATTCTTGATTACTATCTTCAGTCTACGGTTGTGGAGTATGAGGGAAAAAGTTTGTGCAGATGGAGGGCGTGTGCATTGGGTCCTCGGTTGCACCGGCTTTGTCGGAGGTGTATCTGAACTCGTTGGACTCTGTTGTGTTTGATAGAATTCAAGGTTTTGGAGAGGACACGTGTTTTGTGAGGCGTTATGTGGATGATATTTTTGTGTGCACCTTCCGGGATAACCTGTTGAACGGTCTCGAGCATTTGATAAGATCAGCAGCCCCTGAACTACGCTTCACCGTAGAGAAACCGGAGAATGGAGTATTACAATTCTTGGATATAAGAATTCACACTGATAAAGGTCTCTGCTGGGAGTACGGCAAAGAAAACCCGAAACCTGTTCTGTCAAAAAGGAGCTGCCATTCGAAAACGGTGAAAGCGGGAGTGGTAAAATCTTTGATGAGAAATGCTCTAGACCGATCATGCATACACTTTATCACAAATTCGTTGGAAGGTCAATGGAAGAGACTAAGAGGGGCAGGGTATGAAGAAGAGTTCATCAGAAGGAATTTAGATGTACACACTAAGGAGAAAAAGGAAAGAGAAGACACGTCGAAAAGACGGATTGCTGTGATTCCTTATTTTCATGGAATTTCACATTACCTGAAGGCGTGTGCTAAGCAGTTTGGAGTGGAAACAGTTTTTAGTTCTGATTTCAGGTTAGGTAGATTAACTCCTTTTGAAACTGAATTGCATGAGTGCAGGAAAGGTCACCGTGAAAAATCGATCGCTTGCAAGAACAGTGTAGTGTACGAAATTCCGATGGCGTGTGGCTTTGCTTATGTAGGGCAAACTTCGAGGTGTGTTAATGACAGACTAACAGAACACAAGAGAAATGTAAGGATTAACGCAACTAACTCTGAAATAGCTAAGCACATAAATGAATGTAACAATTGCACTGCTTTGTGGTCAGAGACGGAAATAATACATAAAGAAGTGAATGACAGTAAAAGACTGGTAAGGGAAACCATTCGGATTAAATCAATCGGTAATTGTATAAGTCAGGCATCGTTGCAGTTGGGGAACAATGCTAAAGCATTTTTGGGACTGTAAACAATTTTTTTTTCATTTTTTTTTTTTGAAGGGTGAAGTGGTGTTGCGCTTGTTAGAGTGAGTCCATTAGTATCTGTTTGTTGTGGTTGTTCCGGTTTGGAGATATTCTTTCCAGGTCTTTTGGTGTTCGCGGAGATCGTTGGTCTTTGTACTCAAGATCTGGGTCTTGTTGGTTCGTGGGTGTAATGTCAGTGACACACAGGAAAAGGGAAAAAAAAATCTTTTTGGAGAAGGGGAGGGTTTGCCTCTGTTCGTAGTAGTTGATTGAGGGGGCGTCCCATTGCATTGTCATTTTTGGTTTTTTTTGTTGTTGTTTTGTTTTGGTGTGTTGTGGCTTTGAAAGGGGCATGTCGAGTGTTCGTGTGACCTTGTGGTTGTGAGTATATAAGGATGTGGGACTGAATAAATCTTTTAGCTGCGTTTGAGACGTTCTCTTCTTCACTTGTCTCTGTCCCTTCTACTTTTAAGTTTCTGTTTCTACCCCAGTCTCGGGTTAAGTTCCAACATGGTAAATATCCACCAGCTCGCCTGTACTTTAACCGTTTTTTTCAATAAAAGGATGTGCAGTAGATCAATCAGTCAGCCTCGCTTCTTACCGAAAATAGTCATAGGCCGGGCTCACTTA
>JAZHYW010058997.1:0-10154 GCA_037355805.1 Ixodes ricinus | reverse complement strand
GCTCCAGTCAGTTTCCCCGACTGTGTTGAAAACATCGCAGTTAGCGGTCAGTCACAGGTTGAAAGGTGAAATGTTTACTACCTCCACTGGATAATTTGTGAGTTTTGTGAGTTTTAAAATATAAAAATATAGGTGATTGGTCACTTATGTAACTACTGATCGTACCTGCACTGCCAACAAGAGTGTTTATTTGTAATGAAAACAACTATAGCATTTCATGTAGAATTGGCAATTCTAGTAGGAGATGAAATGACATTGACAAACCCGTTGCTACTAAGTGTCATTAAGTAGGGACGAAAAAGACGAGTTCTCAAAAGTATTTAAATTTAAATCACCACCAAGAACAAGCAAATAGTGATTCACACTAACCAAATTTAATTATATGTCAAAAACAGATAAGCCATTGTTAAAATTGGCAGCAGGAGGGCGATACATTACATATAGTAGCTGACGCCCGTGCTTCAGGCTCACAATTTTATAGTCATCTGTATACTTTCATTGAATGCGTAAAGTATTATTGTAAAAGCATGAACTGTCCCATGGAGCGAGCCGACGTCATCAGCCGCGCCAAACGGCAGATAAGTTTCCGAAGCCGCGATCAGAGGCATCTCAGCTTTGAAACCACGCAGAAAGCCACGCAAAAGGGCAGTGATATAAAGCCGCCGCGCGTCAGTTTCAATTAGCGCCTCCCCATGGTGCTGCGTGTCTGGGAGGCAGGGGCTCGGCCGCTTCGCGCCCTGGGTCAGCGTGGCGAGGAGAGCGCGCACGCTCGACCGTCGACGCAAGTACGCCGCAGACGACATAAGGGAGCGGAGGAACGGCATGCATGCTTTCACATTCACAACTCATAAGGAGTGTTTAGGTGCACCTCGAGCCTCTTTCGCACTAAATATCTTCTTTGACATAAATGTCAACCCCGCCTCTCGTTTTCCACTACGGTTTAAAAAAAACAAATTGTTGTAACCAGATAAGTACACCGTCATCACTTTGGCACCATGTTTTGGAAAGCATTATTACATGAAACATGAAACCTAACGGGCGTAAAAGTGTAATAAACTATCAGTTTTCATTTCACCGAACGTATATTTAGCTGCAAGATAGAAGTCATGCCTTCAAATTTTACGTGTTGCTTTACTTCCTTGGGGATAAAAGCATGCAACGAAGCAAGAGCCTGCCTGCCTGCCTTCTGTGTTTCTAAATATAAAAATATTGTAAGAGGAAAAAATGTGTTCCATTTATGTATGTAAATTAACTGGAACTTTTATTAGAGGCAGCATGGTAAAACATTTACGAAATATTGGATTCTATGAGGCAAAGGTGGATGCCCAATATTGGTTAGAATGATGTGCTGAATCTAGGACAATATTGGCGAGGTTTATGCAGTCAAAAGTGGCCATAAGTGTGGAACAAATACACAATATTAGGGAACGAAGTGTAGCCAACATTGGCCAGGAGCACGGTACCAATATAGGGGCAATATTGGAAAATTGGTGTAGCCAATATTGGCTAGAGTAAGTGCACCGATCTAGTACAATATTGGGGAAGTGGCTTTAACCTATATTGGGTGGAATATGTGTGCATGTACTGAAGAACTTTATGCAGCCAATACTGGTTGAAATCTGAGCTCCAATTATGGTTAATATGGGGCAGTTCATGTAGCAAATATTGGTTAGCAACTTGTGCATCAATATTAATTAATATGGGGTAAGTTCGTGTAGCACAAGTAAATATGTACCAATATTGGCCAATGTTGGGTCCACTGCAAAGGTCAATATTGGTACTTGATATTGAACTAATATTGCACCTAAGGTGCACTTTCGAATATTGGCCGCTGTCTTGCACGATTATTAACAGATATGTGACGAATGTAGGACCAATAATACTGCTCTGACTAAGTTCAGTCATTTAGAGAAGGGTCTATTGTGCCTGATGCACAAAAACTTGTAAGAGCATGTCTGCCTCTTTACATTTTGTTTCACATAAAGAGAAGGGATTTTGTGACTTTTTTGCCGTAGTCATATCATCTGGTATGCTGACAGCTGCTCTTGCTTTATCAATGTTACGAAACGCATCTGACACTGTCGTAAACTTTTACGATCTTTTTACGCGTGTATGCAAAAAACATTTCGCCGTCCTTTTTTTTCCGGGTCTAGCTTTTTTTCATGCTAGCCACAAGTGTTCGCTGCTGTCACCTAGAAAAATATAATTTCATTCGGTACTTCAGATGATGAAAGTCAAAATTTGTTTCTTTTTTAATTTTCTAACGCTGCTATCACAGAGAACATTAATTTTATTCGGCACAACAGATCATGAAAGTCGAATTTTTTTATTAACATTTTTTTAACAATTAACGAGGAAGATGACGTGAAATTAATCACCATCACGTACTTGATGACCGGACCCAATGTTACCGCTCAGGGAGCCTAACTTGCATGGAGGAACCGAGGAGACTGAGGACATCGCAGCCCGCTCCAATTGATCAGCAGAGCGGAGCTGGCTAATCGCAACGGACAGTGACATGTCATTGTTCCTAGGTCCCGCTTGGCCCCGCCGTGGTGATTAGGGACCCCAGAAAGACCGCGTTAAAGAAGGAGTTCAACTGCCTATAGGCCTTTGCGTCGCTTATCACCCGGGCGACAAACGCTGAGTCACTGAGCTGTGGACGCGTCTGCAGCGTCCGATATGCCGCAGAGCAGTATTTTGATTGTAGCAAGGCATTTGATCGTGTAGACCACAAGTCACTGTTACACAACTTTCTGTTTCTGGTCTCAGTGACGAGTACTGTTCTTGGTTTGGAAACTTATCTTTCCGAAGAGAAAACTGTGTCGGCTACGCAAATGTTAGGTCTTGCTTTTTCCTGTGCCATCCGGTGACTCTAGGGTTCCAATCTGGACTCTTCTTTAATATATATGTTAAAGATGTCCAAGACATCATTCGCCATTCGAGCCTCTTGCAGTTCGCTGATGACCTCAGATCTGTAAAAATATTTCGTCATTAAATGATTGTGCTCTACTGCAGGAAGATATCAACGAAATCTGTCTATGGTGTAAAGATAACGGGCTTGATCTTAACATTGGAAAAACAAATGTAATATCTTTCACGCGTAAGACTAATCCAACTCACTTTCTGTACTACTTAGAAAATTCGTCGATTACTCGAGTTACGATTGTGAAAGATCTGGGAGTGATGCTAGACTCCAAACTCAACTTTAACTCGCACGCGACATACGTTGTGAGCTCTTGTCTCTTGCCTTCTCTGTGCAATTTCAAGATTTAGTAAGTGTTTTTCAAAGTGTTTTACCTTTTCATATGTACTTTATCGAACACATAGAAACATCTCTTCCAAAACATGACTTCTGCACTGTTGATTTGGAACAGCCTTAGTGCTACAAGCCTCCAAATAATGTGGAACGTGCTACGGAAAAGATTTTGCACGAGAACTTATCATTTTAGGATCCCCATCACATGATCTATATAGTTACAACGAATGTGCTTGAGACAATTGCAAATCACTAACCTTGCATCAAGACGATGTTCATACGACCTATACTTTTGATAAAATGCATACATTCTATCGCAATATTAGCTATCTGGTCCCATCTGTTAACTATCATATACCCGGTAGAAATGTTCGTTCTAGTCGTCACTATCCATGTCAATTAGAGCGATTTCACGTCACCTTCGGGCCGACTGGCAAAACTATTTCAATCATCTGGAATCAGATGACATTGACATTTGCAACCCTAACCACCTCATATTTTAGGAAGTGCTTGCTTCATGTAGTGAAATATTGTTTATGCTTTGCAACTATTCAATTCCTGGTAACGCTTTAGAGGTGTGAGGGCGACCATGCCTTTCTTGTTTCCGTTTATATGCGATCTGAAGTCGTTACTAACAAGGGCACCAATGTATAGGCTTTGGCTGTTTTTGTGTGCACTCATAATAACAAAACAAACAAACAAACAAACAAACAAACAAACAGCGCATGCATAGCGGGCGTTCCAAAGCCGAACAGACAAAGATAATGGCGTTCGCACAAGGCGATTTTTGCAAAGGTCTATCACAGGGTTCCACTAAAGTACGACCACAGCCCAAGCTGCAAACCGATGGAGTCATCGAAGCGGCTTCCAAACGTGGATCGTCATGGTTCTCGCCATCTTTGTGCGTTTGATATCTCACCATCTAGACCTATCACGCCCAATAAATATCCCTTGACCTTGGCTTTTTTTTCCTTTTCTTCGTGATTTCTTTGCTTACGGTGGTGGCTAACGCACAATAGAGAGCTTTAGGGGAACCGTGTTTGCACATGCGATACCGGTACAATGGGCCCTCGGCACGCACTGCGCATATGGAAGACTTCTGCGGTAGCGCATGCGTAGTTCGTACCGGAGGTTCCATCGTACCGTATCGTGATATGCTAACACAATGTGCACTGTGCAATCTGCATTTGGCTATAGATTGGGCTATAGACATAGAAACTAAGGGATGAAATCACGAGGGGTGTCAAAGTGCCGAGCTATGATTAGACTGACTAGTGGGTAGACGCATAGGATCAGTGCGCTTTGCGTCTACAGCATGAATACATTGCGATCAGAGATCGGCACTGTAACGTCCTTGCGCCCTCTCATTTCCTCCTCCCTCTCACTGTCTATTCGTATAAGCGCGGGTTAACAAGGCTTCTTGTTGGGTCACTATAGACCAGAGAGAATGCTGGGAACACAGGTACACGTGTAGCACGTGCTGGCGTCTCAACAAGAAACTGTTCAAAAGCAAATAAAAAAATGTCACTCTGCACGTCCGTTTCTTGAAGATTTATTTCGTTAACATTGATTCTTTTTTCGAAAGCAGATGACGATCGCGTGCAGCGCGTAACTAGACTTCAGTAATTGTCTTTGGTGCTTCGGTAATTTAAACGAACATCTATTGGTGTCTGATGCACAGAAACTTTCTATCTCCACCCGGCACGACGGGCGACATGCCCCAAGTGTCCCCTAGACGCGACGGAAGCGGATGTGCGTCACCTATCATGAGCGCCAACTTTCTGCCTTTGATAACACTTCGGCGCACGCGCAGCCAAAGCCCGGTGGCCTCAATGCTTGTACGGCCGTACCGCGCTGGCAGAATTTCACATCTACGAAGGACACAACAAACGCCCCGTTTTTCAAACACTGCACCTGCTCCCCGTGCGCTCGCGTGGACTTGTCCTGGCCTACAGACTGAGCGCACTTGCTACTTATAGCTGCAGGTCTCCAACACAGTAGGTACCCACCAGCTACCATAAGTGGACGCAATGACAACCACCATCAGCAAAACATTGTTCAATTCATCCATACCACAGGCCTGCAGTATAGATATAAGACATTTATGCCTAAAGGCCCCTTCCGTAATTCATAACTAAAAGGAAACTTTCTAAGCCCATGACGTCTGTCTACGTACATTTCACTTAAAATGAAGGATTTTGCAGCACTTCTTCCTGGTATCCGTCAGCTTGCGCTTGCTTTATCAGCTTTACGGCGCAGATTGCGATCTTTTTACGCCTGTATTGGAAATACAATTTGCCGTCATTTTATAAGGTTTGGTCTTTTTTATATTTATGCCACTTGTTCGCTGCTCTCACTGTAAACTATGACTTCATCCAGCACTTCAAATATAATAGGAAAATCATTTCAAATTTATTTTCAAGAAATTGCGACTAAGATCGAGCAAAATGAATCGCATTCGCGTACCTGGAGACAGGAACGTAAAGTAACTGTTCGAGGCCCTAATCGGCGGGAACAGCCGAGACCAAGGGACCGGGATATCGCCACATGTTCCGACTGGTTATAGGCTTGGAGTTGGCCAATCGCCGCAGACCGCGATCGCCAGATTTCTGCAGGCACAAGTATTGGTAATACTGGAGGTAAAAGTGGCTGACTCGGTGAAATATTAGGTCGTGTTCGAATGATATGTTCTGAATATTTTAATGGTCTTCACACCTCTTTAGTGCTCCCTCAACTTAAGTTTTGTTCTCCGAAAGTAGACCCTTCGCAACTGCTATGAAGGACTGTCTCGGAAGCACACAGGGGAGAGCAGTTCTAGCGCTGCAAGGCGCGATTTCCATTATCGCGCCGTCAGAGCCTCTAGGGACATTACAATCACCAGGCTCCTGGCAGCGCCAGGTGGCAAAGCATGAAAACACTGTAGGCGAGTGGCTCGCCAGGTTGCTGTGCCTCCTTATGGGCACAGGTACCCCTGAAATCTCTTTTGGTATTTCTTTGCCTTTCTACACTGCAACGTGCATGTAAAACTCAGTGTCAAATAAGATTCAAATTATGTTTTAAAGAACTGAATTTTTGGTCTATGGTTCATAATCATTTGGGTTTCTAAAGGGTAGAAAGGCTGAGGATTCGGTACCATTGTGGAGATTTCAAGGGCTAAGGGGTTTGATAACTGAATGGGTTTGAGGGGCTGAGAGGGTATTATAAGGCATCGAGGGTAAGTAGGATATTGACAATATTACTCCAGTGTGTAACTAACATGAGGTAAATACTGCTACGCGCAGGGCCGTACAAGCAACGCTCGGTCACGGAATTCTAGAAGACTCGTGTTTATCCTTACTCAGGGCATAACTTTTATCCTCTCGTCCTAGTTCTTGTCCTCGAAAATGCAAGTTCATTCTTGCCCCGAGCGCGAGACGCTCCATGTTTCTTGGGCGAATTTTCGAGATAGTCAAGCACGCTAGATAAGGAGCTGCGCGATACCTTGTTGAGTCAGTCTCCCTCTCGCTGTCTGTTTCGCCGCCAATTCGCCGCCCGCTTTCTGCTGCCTCGACGCTCGTTCTCTATTCTGTTTCACACAAGCTTGCCTATTGAACATTAATTTTCAGTTCATTGTTCCTCCTCTCGTCGCCTTCAATCGCGACAATATTGAGGCAAGCTTCGCGTAGCTGCCTAATATGGAGTGGGCAGAGCGCGAGGGTCTCACTTCCGTTTTGTAACTCAGTCTCTAGACGGGTTCAAATGGACAGCCTAGCTGGGCTGCCTCGTGGGACCCACAGGAGCTTATTCGGGCAGCCCAGATGGAGTTCTATTGTGATAGCCTCAGTGGCTGCACTAGTGCAGCCCACGAAGCGATTGTTGAAATTGCCAGCTTGAGGGCGATACATTACAGATGGTAGCTGACGCCCGTGTTTCAGGCTCACAATTTTATTGTCATCTCTGGTTTCATTGAATGCGTCAAGTATTTCGCACTGAATATCTTTTTTGACACAAATGTAAACCCCGCCTCTCGTTTTCCAGTTGGGTTTAAGATAAAAATGATTGTAACTAGATCAAATGAAAACACCTTCACTTTGGTACCATGTTTCTGAAAACCATTCTTACTTGAAACATCAAGAGGAACTGGTATAAAAGTATAATAAAACTGCCACTCTTACATTTCATCGAACGTATATTTAGGTGCAGGATAGAAGTCATGCCTTTTACTTTTGCGTGTTGCTTTCCTTCCTCGTGTAACTAGGCAGGCAATGAAGCAAGAGCCTGCCTGCCTGCCTTCTGTGTTTCTAAATATTAAAATATTGTAGGAGAAAAAAATGTGTTATATTTATGTATGTAAATTAAATCGAACTGTCATTGTTGGCAGCATGGTAAACCAATTACTAAACCTTGGACTCAATGAGGCAAAGTTGGATGCCCAAGTTTGGTTAGGAAGATGTGATCAATCTAGGACAACATTGGCGAGGTTAATGCTGACAAAAGGGGCCATAAGTGTGGAACGAATATAAAACAATATTAGGGAAGAAGAGTCAGCCAACATTGGCCCGGAGGACGGTACCAATATAGGGCAATCTTGGGAAATCGGGTGCAGCCAATATTGGATAGAGTAAGTGCACCGATAGTGTACAATATTTCGGGAAGTGGCTTTAGCCTATGTTGGGTGGAATATGTGTGCATATATTGGGGAACGTTATGCAGCCAATATTGGCTGAAATGTAAACACCGATATTGGTTGATATTGGGGCAGTTCATGTAGCAAATATTGGCTAGAGCTCGTGAATCAATATTGATTAATATGTAAAAGGTTCATGTAGTCACAAGTAAATATGTACCAACGATGCGTCCACAGTAAAGCTCAATATTGGTACTTGATATTGGACCAATATAGCACCGAGGTGCACTTTCGACTATTGGCCGATGTCTTGTACTAATATTAACCGACATGGGACGAATGGAGGACCCATAATAGTGTTCTGCCTGGGTTCAGTAATTTAGAGAAGGGTCTCTTGGTGCCTGATGCACAAAAAGCTTGTAAAAGCGCGTATCCCTCTTTACATTCCGTTTCACATAAGCAGAAGGGATTTCGTGACTCTTTTTCCGCAGTCATATTATGTGGCATCCGACAGCTACGCTTGCTTTATCAGTTTCACGAAATGCAGCCGACACTGTCGAAACCTTTTACAATCTTTCGACGCGTGTATGTAAAATACACTTCGCCGTCCATTTTTTCGGGTCTAGCTTTCTTTCATGCTAGCCACAAGTGTTCTGTGCTGTCACCGAGAACAATAATTTTATTCGGCATTTCAGATGATGAAAGTCAACGTTTTTTTTTAGAGCGCAGCTCTTAGGCGCCCGTTTCCGGCTTGAGCAACGTCGCCGTCAACGTCGCCGTCGGCGTCGCGCGTCGCCGTCGGCGTAACCGCACGGTGCATCATGGGAAATATCACATAATGCACCGCGCGGAAGGAGGAGAGGAGGAGGGGAGGGGAAGGAGGAGGGGAGGGAGGAGTGGAAGGGAGGAGGAGGAGGAGGGAGGACGAAGGAGGAGGGGAGGAGGATGAGGGGGAGGAGGAGGAGGGGAGGAGGAGGAGGAGGAAGGGCGAGGAAGGAGAAGGGGAGGAGGAAGGAGGAGGGGGTTTGAGGAGAGGGAAGGGGAGGAGGAGGGAGGAGGGGAGGAGGAGGAGGAAGGAGGAGGGGAGGAGGAGGAGGAGTGGAGAAAAGAGGAGGGGAGGAGGAAGGAGGAGGACGGAGGAGGGGAGGAGGGAGGAGGAGTATTTGGTAGGATGAGGAGTTGAGGAGGAGGGAGGAGGAGTATACCCTCCCCCTCCAGTACCATTCCCTCCTCCTCCTCAAGAGCTGCGCTCTAGTTCGGCGTTACAGGGAGTTGTAAACGGCTTTCATTTTTTTCTTCTTTTGACATTTTTTCTAATAAGTAACGAGGAAGATGATTGAAATTAATCACCATTAGGTACTTGATGACCGGCCCCGATGTAACCGCTCAGGTACCCTAACCTACACGTAAAGACCGAGGGACCAGGACATTGCCACCTGCTCCGGTTGGTCAGCGGAGTGGAGCTGGCTAATCGCAACACGCGGTGATGTCTCTCTCCCTTGGGTCCGCTTGGCCCTGCCATGTAGATTAGAGACCCCAAAAAGACCGCGCTAAAAAAAAGGTGAACTGCCTATAGACCTTTGCACAACTCGCCTTGTCCGCGCCGGCATTTTCGTCTGCTGGGCTGTGGAACGCCTTCTGAGAAAGAGTTGTTTTCCACACAACAGATTTTTGTTTTTAGAGCGCGGCTCTATGGCGCGCCATTTCCGGCCTGGGCGGCGTCGCCGTCGCCGTCGCCGTCGGCGTCGGCGCGCGTCGGCGTAGCCGCGCGGTCCATCTGGAAATATCCCATAATGCACCGCGCGGAAGGAGGAGGAGGAGGAGGAGGGAGGAGGAAGGAGGAGGGGGGAGGGGAGGAGGAAGGGGAGGAGGATGGGGAGGGAGGAGGAGGATGGGGAGGAGGAGGAGGGGAGGGAGGAGGAGGAAGGGGAGGAGAAAGGAGGATGGTGGTGGAGGGGGGGGGAGGAAGGAGGGAGGGGAGGAGGAGGAGGAAGAGGAGGAGGAACGAGGAGGGAGGGTAGGAGGAGGGGAGGAGGAAGGAGGAGGGAGAATTAGAAGAGGAGGAACGGAGGAGGAAGAAGGGGAGGAGGAAGGAGGGAGGGGAGGAGGAAGGGAGGAGGAAGGGGAGGAGGGAGGAGGACGGGAGGAGGGAGAAGGAGTATTTGGCAGGATGGGGAGTTGAGGAGGAGGAAGGAGGGGTTTACCCTCCCCTGAGTACCCTTCCCTCCTCCTCCAAGAGCTGCGCTCTAGTTCGGCATTACAGGGAGTTGTAAACGGCTTTCATTTTTT
>JAZHYW010058995.1:0-23970 GCA_037355805.1 Ixodes ricinus | reverse complement strand
CTAGGCGACAAGCAGTGCATGTGTGCGGTCGATTATTTCTTAAAAGTTCCGCCTTCGCGGCACATATAAGTAACAGCAGGCTAAGTGCATCGGTGTATAGATTATTGTCGACTAGAACCCTAAAAATAGTTTCCCCATGCATCGCGGCAAAACATTCCACGGAGCGTGTGTGCGGCGTTCTGTTCCGGACAGACATCGGCCGGCACTACTCCACCGTCCCAGAAAAGGATTCCCCTCTCGTCGAACAGAGGTTGTTACTGAAATATTTCCAGATGGTAGCGAGAGACCTGAAGCAGGTCGAGGAAGAGCTGGAGAAGTGCTCCCACGACTCGCAGCGCACGAGAGAGCTCACCGCGAAGATGACCCGGCTGTCCAGCATCGTCGCGCTGGTCAAGAAAATCAATGAACTGAACCGGGAGATGGAGGGCCTCAGGGACCTCGAGCGAGGTGATGGCTACGGAAAATTTTTTCTTTTGTCGGGGAATGTCTAGAAGTACTACGTCGGACGTAGCCGGTCAATTGCGTTAAGGCTGTACTAGTGATCGGTCGTAGCACCACCAACCTAAACAAAATTGCAGTAAAATCTATTGGTGGATCCTCAGGGAATGCGTTAGCATGACCCTTGGAAACGCCACACACGTCCACGTTTGGGAAACGCTAACGCTGACTCCATCACTTACCTCGTTTGGCTTTCTCTTTTGCTTGCTTTATTCTTTGCTGCCTCTGTCTGGCCTCGTCACGGGGTCAGTATCAGCGTTTCCCAAGGATCATGCTAACGAATTCCCGACCAATTCATTAGTGGATCTTACTGTAATTTTTTCACCCTTTCTCTTTACTCTGCCTGTCATAGTATGTCGACGCCGTTGGAGACTGTCATCCATACCACTCGTGAAAAGAACCACATTCGTACCACTCGTGGAAGGAACCGCATCCATACCACTGTGGAAGGAACCGCATCCATTGCTACACACGCACATCACAGCCCACGTACTGCTACTACGCAAACCCCGAGCGAAGAACAACCGGCGATGGCGGAGCGGCATCTGAGCACGCCCGCATTCCACCTTGCCTCGGCACAGTCAAATCCTAGATAACAAAGCCGTAGTGCTGAATGAGATGGCTTCATCAGAGAAGGCCAACGCTGGGCACAGATTGGGCACGATGATTGCATCAATGTTCGGCTTAAACATGGCTCGAAGCTGAGCGCTGATGCAGCACTCGTTTCCGATCTGTGTCCAGCATTGGCCTTCTCCGATTACGCCATCTCATTCAGCGTCGCAGCCTTGCTACCTAGGGGGTTGTATCGCGGCACCTCCAGCCTCTCTGACTCCGTGCCAGCTATGTGTGTGACTTTGCCGAAAACGAAGGGGCTCGTTTTGATGAAAACCCGGCGGCGTCTGTCAGTTTGTCAGCGCCGGGGAGACAGGGAGAGGTTGATGTGTGCCGAAGTCAGCGCTTCGAACCAATGGGAGCGTCGCATGCGTCACCCTCTCCCCCTCCTTTTCTTCCTCTCCTCGAACCTGACAAATGAAAGACACCGCCGGGTTTTTGTCAAAACGAGCGTTCTAATGCTAACTCATTAAACAAGCCTGTTAACAGCTTCCTCCAGCACCATGGGACTTCATCACACTATAATAATAAATAATAATAATAATATGTGTTACGAAAACAGCAGGGAGCCCAATCAGTTGCCCAGCCTCCAGCGTGCGTTTCCTAGCTTCGATAACACTTCTGCGTCTTGTTAGCCTTGAGAGTGCATTCGCAGCCAGAGCACTGTGGAAGGCAGCGAGCGCTTGCTGGAGGACGGGCAATCCAAGGAGATGCCTTGCCATTCTCAATTTTTCAGGGACCGTAGTATGTCACCAACTCGGCAATTGCACCCGAGCCCAACGCATCGATTGAGCACGAGGCCGAGTTGAACACCGACGCAGCTGTCGTGTACGATCCGTGTCCGCGCTCGATCTCGTTGCGATGACGTCAGAATTCTAGTGCACAGGCTTTGATTATTCTGGGTGGTGTCAGGCGATACCGGTCATCTTGCCAAGTTCACGGTCGGACGGTCTGATGCAAGGACTTCCATGTTTGCACTTAATGATTTTCGGTGCAACTTCCACGTGACGATGGTTTCACGCCACTTTGCTGGGGAAACTGAGAGTTTGTTAGCAAAAATCACGCTAAATTTGATCATCAAAATGACATCTGCGCTAATAGAGTTTTCGTAGATCGTTTCGGCCGTCCGCAACCCGTAAAAGGTGGTCCACACAGTACACAATTCCTGTCAACATCTAGTGGACACAACGGCCTCCTTGTGTTTTTGGGTAACCTCCGGTATTTGGTAGACACGATTTTTCGCCTCATAGGAGCGTATACTAAGCTCCCTTCTATTATGGGTTATTGAATGTTCTCCTGCTGATTGTCGAATGTAGCTTCGTGTGAGACAGACACTCGTCAGACTTGGGGTTCAGGACCGATTTACAGGTTGATTTGTTACATGGTGCCGTCGACTTATCGAACCACGTACAATGATTGCTTCACTGAGGGTACTGTAAGTTCCCACAAAGATGCAGGTTTTAGTGTGCACCTGACTGAGAGGTTCCAAGTAACACAGTTACTTTCTTATAGACGGCGCCCGTCACAAAGAGAAGAGGAGCTGACGGTTTCTGTAATTGTAACCTTCATAAGCCAGTAGGGGAGGGAAGCCATTGCAATTGGGGTGCGAACCGTGTGGCATTGTTTGCTCGGGGCATCAAAATGTTGATTTTCAGTCTTGTGAGGAAACAGCTCAGTGGGTTGTCGAGTTATAGATAAATTGTGAATTTTATTCAAGATGCTTTTGCCTATGTGATCTCTAACGTTGCAAGGACACCACCTAATTCCATCTCTGCAGAAGATTACAATTCCCAGGATCAGGGAACTGATTATGTGGTTGATAAATCAAAATGGATCACCCTGTAGTTTGGGCTGGTGGTGGCCAGGCCTTGCATAGAATAAATATTCTGGTGACCTGAAAGAATCAATTCCGTGCCTTTCCTCAAATCCAGATTTCACTCGAACCGGGGACAAAGATATGGTTTCCATGGCAGTGGATGACCAGAAAAACTGCCAGGCAGAACTCAAGCAGCTCAATGATCAGGCAAGTGCTTTGCAAGTGGGCAAACCTGGGGAATTAAAATGTGTAGTTTTCTCTAAACGTTTTATTAGGTGGCTAGCCAATGACTCCATACACTTCCCTGCATCACAAGTTTTCTGCAGGTGGTATACAGATGGTGTTGTTAAGTGGAAGCGGTGGTACTGTTTGTAGATAACACCTACCGGCAACTGCCACTGTCAGAGTACCTCATACTAATAATATGTAAAACTCGGTATTATCTTACTTGGGAACGGCGGCCCATCTGCTCCAATACTAACCTGTCCCAGTGGCCCAGTTGTCTTCTCTGTGCCCCATGAACTAAAATTTCTTTTCTGCTTCTGAATTCTGATCAACTTCAAGCCAACTTTAATGCTTAGGATAGCTAGCACACCTAAAGGAAGCGGGGACTTTAGGTGACGTTTGCAGCTCAGTTAAGCCGCGTCCTTTTATGGTAGACCAATGTCTCAAAACAACAATCATGCAAAAAATGAGAGAAAAAAACAAAAAACAATATATAGTGTGTGCACAATGGATCCTAGTGCCCTAAAACGGGCCGGAAAAATCGGGACCTGCACATAACAAGCTTGAGCTTTCACCATATGTGCATTTAGGTGGTGTATTCTACTTGGTGAAATTTTAAGGAGTCACTCTCTTTGTGTGAAAAATGAGACAAACTTGCCGGAGTCAATGGCAGACACGCTCATAGACAACTGATTTAGCAATGGTTGTAACTTGTGGTGTCATCTTCCGATAGGCGCAGCCAGCAGATGATGCACTCTGTTTAAGCTTTTTATCTACAGGTGCCAAGTTTTCAGGCTCATTTTACAGTGCTAGGATCCATTGTGGACACTTAAAGGAGCCATGAAAAGATTTTTCTACTTGCACTAAATTGTACTTAAAATCACTCCCTAACCTTAATAACTGAATAATATTGCCTTAATTTTTCTTTCTAGGCAACGTCCGTACCCAAAACAATTCGAGAAATATGAGCAACGCTCACCTCGTCAACTCTGCAGCAGAAAAAGCGGCCACATGGCCTGGTGCCTATCCTATGCTGCCAACGTTAATCATAGCCACGCGCTGGGGTTGGCAAAGTAGAAAACACGTGCTCAGCTCCAGGCATGGTTAGAGTTCGGCTATTTTCATCATCGCGGTGGCTGGACACGAGCCACTACCCGAGTGTTCGTCGAGGCATTGATTGTTACGAGCCAAAGTCAAGTGGTCACGCATTTCTTGTGTCCAATCCATGAGCCGCGCTCAACTGTCGTCAGGCGGGTGGTTTCGATCCCACAATTACGTCATCAAGCTTTGCGAAGGCAAGACTGAAAGAAATAGTCCTTTTTATCCTCGTAATTTCACTGCGACAAAGAAGCTTCTGAATCAGTGGTGGTCCGTGCAAGTATACTTGGGCCAGACTAGGACTAGTATACCTCTGTAAAGTCATGAACATTTGGTTTTGTCTTGACATAGTAGTATCGAACAGGCACAACATTGCCACCGCATCATTCTTGCAGATCCTGGACCAGATCGTCCCGCCCGACCCAATCGACACGACGGAAGTCCTCTTAGAGGTGACGGCCGGCGTCGGAGGCCAGGAGGCGATGCTCTTCACCAAGGACGTGCTCGACATGTACGTCCGATACGCCAGCTGGAAAGGCTGGCACTGCCGCATCGTCGACTACGAGACCTCCGACATGGGTGGGTGCAAACGCCGCACGCTTCTTGGCGTCAAACTTGGACCTGTCGTCGTAAAACGCTTATCAAGACGAACGAGAGATTACAACGTGAGGCCCGCTTATCCGAATTCCATGAACGCCAAACTGCACGAGAGTGGTGTTACTGTCTCACCTTTTGGAACGGCGACGCTCGCCCTTTGTCTGCCCGTATCACTTCTTTAATGCTGGGCACAAGTTCGTCTGCTTCTTGCGACGACGTCAGAACGCCGAGCTCTTACTGGCTGGTCGAAAAAATAGTGGGTGGACCCCAAATCATCTGGCATTGAGGTTTACACCCTATCCTTCCGATCAAAGCCAATCAGGAATCGGCGTTGCTCTGACGTCACCGCAACCCCTGCACAGAAGCAGACGACTTGCTCTCCGCATTGGCTCGCTACGACGACCGATCGGACGAGAACGGAGGGACGTTTCTTTTCGACATCCGGCCTCCAGCGTGCACTCGTTGCCTTCTGTGGTGCTTCGGCTGCGCAAGCGCGCTCGAGGCCCACGAGACGTCTAAGCGTCATTAAAGGGAAGAAGCTTGTGCTGTAGGCGAAAGGACCAAAGGATCTCCCCTCCGTTCTAATTCTGTCGACGATTACGGTCAATCTTGGCATCGATGGATGTCCGAATCGTTTCTGTCATGTCACTTCCTGTGCCGGCAGCGATAAGCGATCAAATAAGTGCGGGTTTATGTTTGTGGAGCGTTTCGGTGCTTGTTTGTAAGCGTGTCGGCGGTGCACTCTTGCGACTCTTTCGACAGGCGGAGTGAGGCACGCGTCGCTCAACGTCGGCGGCCGGGACGCCGGGAAGTGCCTGAAGTTCGAGAGCGGCGTTCACCGGGTGCAGAGGGTGCCACAGACCGAGAGGGCGGGAAGGATCCACACCAGTACCATGGCCGTGGCAGTGCTTCCACTGCCAACCGAGGTGTGCATACTTGCAGAGTGTTCAGGCTCTATGAGTTTTCATCGTCATGACCGACTGGTGTGCCGTGGAAAGACTCTTTCTTGCCCTGGGGGTTCAATCTTAAATGCAATGTGTCCACAAAAAAAAAATTTTTTTTTTTTTTGTTGCAAGATTAAATGTTGCATTACAGAACACTTGGTCTCTCGAAAAGTAGTGCTAGTGGCCTGGACTACCCAGATGTCAAGGTTTCAAGACTAACCGTTATTTCATTTATAAGTTACAAGTGATTTCCCGACTCCATTCATCTCCATGTATTTGTGGGCTGTGCTTATAGCTTTTGAATCGAGTAATGGCAAGCTCTGAAACTTTGGCATCTGGTCCAAACTGCTCATTTGAGCGGAGACTGAGCATTCGGCAATGCATGGTTTATTTTTGCGCTAAAAATAAATACGAACATTTTTGGGCGCACCTCGTAGATCCATGTTTCAGTACCTTAAAAGGGCGATGCAACGATTTTTGTACTTCGTGCAAATACCGCTTAGAATGGATCCCTGACGTTAGTTACCTGTGAAAACCCGTTCGTTTTTCACCGCACGCAATCAAAGTCGCAGAAAAAAATTAAAGAAAAACGAGCAGCGTTCACTTTCTCAACTTGCAGCCAGAACAAGCGGCCACGTGATCTGGAGTTGATTATATCGCCGCCAATATCAATCATAGCCACGCGCTAGGGTCGGCAAGGCAGAGGACTTGCGCGGAGTTCAAGGCATTGTTATGGTTCGGCCATTGTCATCATTGCAGCGATTGGACACTGGCCACTACCCGAATGCTTCTTGAGCTATCGATTATCACGAGCCCAAATCGAATGCCCACGGAATACTTGGGTCCAATCTATGAACCGCATTCAAGTAGCGTCACTGGGCAATACTGTGACCGCCCAGCTACGTCATCAAGTTTTGCGAAGGAGAGATTGAATGAAAAGGCTCGCTTTTGTCCTTGAAATCACTCCGCAACAAAGGAGTTTCTTGGCCAGTGGCGTTGCGTGCGCGTATCCTTGAGTCCCACTAGTGCCAGTAAGCTCGTGTAAAGTGGAAAATATTCCAATTTGAATATCGTTCCACCACCCATTTAAACATACACTGAATTTAATCTATAACTTTTTTCTTCCATTAAACTCTTTTCAATTGTAAAAAAACTTGAAAAACACTTTTTTTTTTTATTGAAGTGCATTTTCTTGAGGTGTGTGCAAAGAATGTGCTTCAAGAAATGTAACCAAGAAGCAAAGGAAAGCAAAACTTTGCCCGTTTCCACTTTCATTTAAACATAAAAAACTGACACCATCACATACAAGTTCAAAACTTTAGTGACAAGTACTCTGGCAGAAAGAAGTATGACGCAGTGTGCATCTTTCTCATGGCTATATGCGTAGCCAATCTTTATTTAGAGCTAGAAGCTTGTGTGCTATTTGTCAGCATTGTCCCCAAAGCATCCTTATTTGTAGTCTGCGCAATTAGGCTGTGTCGTAGATGTTTTACGTCCACAGGCATTATGGTATCCGACCAGCACCACGCTTCGACCTTCCCCCTCCCCACCTCGATGTATCCAGCATTAAGAAGACCGTTACTTCTTCAGGCGCCATGAAGCCATACCCTGATCTACTAAGCGTCTCTCGGCAGGTTGACGTCGTCCTGAACAGCAAAGACCTGGTCATGAAGACCAAGAGGGCCAGTGGGCCCGGAGGTCAGCACGTCAACACAACAGAGTCGGCCGTTCAGATTCAGCACATTCCATCCGGTGGGTGCTTTGCTTAAGCTTTTCGCAAAAGAGAGTCACCACGTTTTCGAAGAATTTTCCCAAAGTATTTCATTTCTTTTTTTTTCAGGGATAATGGTGGAGTCTAGTCAGGAGCGGTCACAGCTCCAGAACAAAGAACTAGCGCTCAAGAAGCTTCGCGCCAAGCTGTACGAGATCGAGCTCAACAAGAAGACCAGCTCGCATGTGACGCAACGAAAGCTTCAGGTAAATTTCCAACTGAATCTTAGCAGAGACAGTCATCAGAAGATGAGCACGTCAACTAAATGTTATCGATACTAATCGGCTCGTTAAAGTGCTTCCCCAGTCAAGAGCACAAGACCTTCGACATCAATCCGTTTCATGTGCAGTCGAGCGTACATGCCTACAAGAACCAGTGTCTCAGGAGACTGTGTCTCTGTCTTAGCTAAGACTGTGAAAGAAAGCCTGCAGAACTCGGGACGTGTGAGCACTCGAGACTTCACCTCACATGCCACCACGCTCGTGCGCTAGCTCTGGCGGTGCTTTCCTTCACGCGGTTTCAGCAGACCGTTTCTAGCTAGCCATCCCATATCACAGTTCAGACATGTTCCTGCGTCGTGATCATTCCCGCTGCAGGCACACGTTTGAAAGCAAGGAGCTTGCAGTCCTAGCCTTTGCTGCATGCTCACATTTATGGAGAAAGAGCAGTTAGAAAGGATAAAATGGAAGGCCCATCAGATTTCCTTCCTTTAGCATTGCAGTTTTTGTTTTAGATTGTGTGGAGCATTACAAAGGCATGGGTGCGAGAGCATAGTTCCACAAAATGCACTTGCACAGACATCCATCCTATGAAAGAACTTTCTGAAAGCTTCCCCAACACTGCTCAGAACCCTCGAAACAACGTATGGGAGCTTGAAAGCCAATATAAGATCTCACTACATGTCCACTGCAGCAGTTTGAACCCTCAGTTAACAATCTAAACAGTTTATCTTTTTTTGTTGTTCAAAAACATCTTCCACAGCATAGCCAAGAGTTACATCTGCTAAATTCATACTTTACCGAAAGGCTGGAATTGCCTCTTTAGATTTTAGAGTTGAAGTGCCTGGGCAACGCCGAGGCTACCCAGATGTGGAATTTCATTAGGCGCGACTAGAACCACTATTGGCACTCCATTCCCAGATTTTCTTGTCGGCGCACGGTGTCGGGAAACTCCAGTAATACTCTTTTGCTCCATCGCAAACTATTTTAACATTCCCGAAGGATGGAAAAACGTTTCTCGCAATTTGTTTATAACCTCAAAATTCCAATTTTACAAGAACAAAAAAAAAAAAATAGGCTTTCTTTATATGTACAGGGTGTCACAAAGAAAATTTACAGGGTTTTTATTTCACTGCAAAAATAAACTAGGCATCGCCGAACGCTCGTTCTTCGCCTAAAGGTAGCGCTTGAGGTCACAACCAGATGCCAAAGTTTCAGCTCCGATCCGATAACTTAATCAAAAGTTATGAGTGATTTTCTGAAAATTTCAATGGGAAAATGGAGCCAATTTTCGGTTTCTGGTGCCATAGAGCCCCACGTATTCGAAAACTCCGTCGGCTACCATTTTCCCATTGAAATTTTAAGAAAATCGCCTATAACATTTGATTAAGTTATCGGATCGGGCTGAAACTTTGGCATCTGGTTGTGACTCCTAAGCGCTACCTTTGGGCGGAGGAATGGGCATTCGGCGGTGCCGAAGTTTTTTATTGAGGAAATAAAACCCTGTGAAATTTTCTTTGTGACACCCTGTATATGTTAGTATTTGTCTATTAACTTCCAAAGAATGGTTATGAAAACATTCATTTAAAAACGTGCAGAATTTATCTGGCAAAAAATGTTCAGCATGCTGGTAGCCCTTTGAGACAGCAGGTAGCAAGTTTTAAAATGCTTTAGTTGGGGCTGCTTTCTGCACATGTAACGTAGCCAGAAGATGTCGCCCTCATCGGAAGTTCCATTTATTCTAAATTTAACCTGTAGAAGTTTCCTAACTTTAAAAGCATCAATGGCCCGAATTCTATACATCCAAACCAAAAACAATGTGGAAAATATGGTACGAGCAATTTCGCTGATCTAGACCCGGAACAGGGCAATTGATTGGTCCTGCCCAAAGATGCGATACTGTATTACCATCAGCAGCACCTTGCCTGTTGGGTATTGGCAGTTTATCTACCAAGGAATGCCTGCTACCAAGTCAGCTTGCTCACAATCTATGCCTGCCAGTAGCTATTGCCAGAGGAACAACGATGTTTCGAAGAAGTAGGTGCTACCCATGCTCCAGGTGAACTTTGTGTGCTCGGGAATTATGGAAAATGGAGAAACCTCAAGTTGAAACTTCAAATGCATTTTTCTGTTTCACTCTGTGGCAGGAAATGCTGAACAAGGAAATGCATCATTCAATGTTTTGAAAGTGTAAAGACTTCATTTAGGGGCAGTCTTGAACATGAAATGTTCTAAAGAAATTAAAATACTCAGAAAAAAAAAAGTTGATAAAAATAATTACCTTTTTAACACAAATATTTGTAAAAATGTGTCATTCTTTTTGGGTGTTAATTGTTGTCTTGAGAATCGCTTTTTCTACAATTAATTTTCACTAAACAATAGTTTCGTGGATTGCAATTATTCTTTTTCTCAAGATGGCTGCTGTGTTGTCACTCTGAAGCAATGCCTCTAAACACAAGCTTTAAAAAAAAAAAAAAGCAGAAAACTATTTTTTTTCCTTTTGCCCATCAGAACCTTAGCCACCTCATTATGGCCGGCCACGCACACAGATAACGAGCCATTCTCCTTTGCAGGTGGGCACAAGGGGACGCTCCGAAAAGATTCGCACCTACAACTTCGCCCAGGATCGCGTGACAGACCACAGGATTCCCGTGACCGTACACAACGTGGAAGACTTCCTGCACGGCCAGGACAACCTAGACGGTGTGATACGACAGTTGCTGGACGAGTCTCGCAAGGAGATACTCCTCGAAGTGCTGCAGAGTGTAAAGTGAAAATGAGCCACCAGTAGACAACACACACCTGCAAGGGCTTCTTTTTTTTTATTTATTTTCTCGTAGACAGCCGCCACTGTACAAGTCTCCACGTTTATTCCTGAAAAGAAATTTCATGTTTGTTTTAAAACATAGGCCAATGAAAGCAGCTCTATTCCAGTCGTTAGCACGAATTAGTATGCCAGCTTGCTGCCTGCTTCTTTGAGCAAGGAGCAAGTTCCAGCCCAAACGCGATCAGTCTCAAAAAATGTTCCAACTTTTCTTGGCCCCCTAACTCTTTTGGAGCTAGGAGAAACTAGAATACTAACTATAGTGTGCTTCCCAACTAATAAACCAAATGTTGAATTGCAAAGACCAGAGGCAAGACTACTATGCCAGCTTGTTGGCTTCTTCCCTCAGCAAGGCGCAACTTTCAGCCTGAACGCGTTCAGTCTAGGGAAAACATCCCAACTTTTCTCAGCCCCCCGTAAATCCGTCAGAGGTAGGAGAAACTAGAACACTAACTACAGTGTGCTTACCAAACAATAAACTAAATATTGAACTGCAAAGACCAGAGGCGAGATTTACAAACTGATCTTAAACAAAATTTCAGAACAAATTCGTTTTGCATAGCTTACGATGCGCATAACTTGCAAACTTTTTAGCTCATTTGCGGCGTAAGACAATTTCTGTGAATCTGGCTTCTGAATCTGCAAGGTTCACGTCGTCAAGTGATTGGGAACATGAGTACCTTAATCGGATTCGTCTTCGGATCTAACCCGACACCTCTGCAGAGATCCCTCTCCCCCGGAGTAAGCCAAAAGAGTCAACTGTCCATGTTAACATTTCTGTCGAGTTCCTTCACAGACTACTTAGAACCGAAGACCCATTGCTTATGTCAGGAGGCAGTGTGTCTCGCCGTGCATGCTTTGGGTACAAATAAAGACTCACCTCAGGCACTTCGATCTCGCCGCTGTTCACCTTGTCGATGACGTCGTGCGGGTGGCAGCCGTCGATGGTGCAGCCCACCGACTGGCAGGTGCCCAGGATCTCCTTGACCGTGCCGTTGAGGGTGCGGGCCATCGAGCGGGGACGCATTGTCCGCGAGATCGTCAGGATCTCCTCGAACGTCAGGTTGCCGCTGTGTTTCACTGCACGGGCATCATAGAATCAGCGACGGCCCCGTGGAATACAGTCATAGAGACGCGGAAAGCGTGTCCGCACGTACAACGCAGCGCAGTGTTGCCAAATAAAAAAAACCAAAAGATGGAAAAAAAAATTTTGTTATTCTTAATTGTTGTTAATAGATAATATAATATAATAAATAATATACTAATAAACACAGATAGAAATTAGCTGTGTTTTTTGCTTGCTGCATGTTTTTTTTTTTTTTTAATTTGCATTTTTTAGTGGTAAAGTGCAGATCACGTTTCTTGCAGGAAGCGAAATGCTTACTTTTAGTGCTCTCCCACGCTCTAATTATATTTTTGTATATAGTTTTTTCTTTTTATAGCGGCCGAAGTAGTGTGGTGCTCGCTATCTTAAGAGTCGCCGCTCATTTTCGTACATGGACGAAATCTGGCAAAACCACCGTCGTATTGGTTTCGTAAGTATGCACGTACACGGCTGCGTTGGTTGTGTACACCTCTGGGTGGAGAGCTAAATGAATCGATGGATACGTAGATGCATATGGATAGGTTCGTTTTTAACAATTTTACATGCGTTTGCTGGCTAATATGAGAGCCAGCGCTTTAAACTCTGTATTGTTATGCCCTTAAAAAAATGTTTTTTCTTTCTATTAAAAAGAAAGTCAGTAGATTTTCTTTTTTTATCGGGGAATCGGTAGACAACATGCAAAGTAAGTAGATCTACTGAGAAATCAGTAGACCTGGCAACACTGGCGCAGCGTTACCTCGGCATTATTACAGTCGCCGACAGGGAAAAGTTTCAGCTGTCCTAAGCCTTCTACTTTTGATGATGCTTTCGCATCTCGTGAGCCCCGAGCCTGTACATGAGGCAAAAGCAGTGGAAGGCAACGATGGTCATTTGCACGATGGTCAGCGTCGTTTCTAATCTCGGGTCTGTGTGGTGCTGTGCGTGCAAACCAGTGCTTGGATCAACGGCTGAATTCTGTCTGTGTATGCACACGGGGGTTTGTTTCAAACCAATTGAAGGCAGCCAAGCTGAATTGGCAATTTTGGTCCTCGTGTTTTTCAAACCGCAAGTTCTACTGGCGACTGACGAAAAACTCATGCCGGTGGCAGGCAGCGGAGGGTTTCTCTTTGGGTAGTAGAATTTGTTCCCAAACTGATGACAAGTTCCATGGTGTCAAATGAATGCTTTGGAAGCTCGTTCCAGCACCCGTGCAGCAGCATGAAATAAATGCTCGGCACAGTTCATTCTTTAGACTGCATGCTCAACTGGCAAGCCTGCCTGCCACCGACGTCACGGCACTGAAAAGCGCGGGTATATTTGAATGTTGGTTTTGACATTGTTTTAATTTACCACTTCCGTAACAATTATTCCGAATTTCGCGCTACCACATACCGAAAAGTGTAAAGGCTGGTGATTCAGAAAATATGGTTAGTTGGGGTAGCTCAAAATATCGCCGGAGCACCAACAACATGCATGAAGACAAGAAAGAGGCTAGATGTACAGATGCCAGCATGAGTATATGTTATTACGATAACGAAAGAGGGACACAGAAGAGAGACGACGAAGGCTCAACACCATATTGCCATCGAAATCAAGCAACATGACGCCTACACTGCAACTAGTAGTCGTCCGTTGGATTGAGGGCACCTTGTTCGTGATTCAAAGCTATTGCATTTAGAATAAAATCTATGTGCAGGACACACATCTATCATTATCTGCGATTGGTGAACAGGCTGGTTGCTACGGCATACAACAAATCCCCCTTTCAAAAATTACTTTTGAGCAAAATGTGTCTACACAGTGATTTTAACATTTCACAGATCCGGTACGACACGGGTTTTCATACGACCGTCGGAAAAAATGCAATCGAACAGCTGTGCAAACTGGTGATAAACTTCGGACGACGTGATGATCTGAGCTTCTCGAAATTGTCAAGTTGTTTATTTGTCTAGTGTTTCATTACGGGTAAATAGCACCCGCAGGGAGGAAAACAGCCATTCTTATAAAAGCTGGAACGTTTTTCCCTCACCGTTCTTAACCTTCTTGCGGTCCCGCGGGGGCTCCTTCAGCGCCTTGATGATCAGCGAAGCAGCACTCGGTACCACCTCAATCTGTGCCTGCCTGTTCTGGATGATGAGCTTGACGGTGATCTTCAGGCCTTTCCAGTCCTGAGTGGCCTTAGCGATGTCATCACCCACTTTCTTGGGAGACTGCACCGAGCAGAAGATGCAACCGTGTCCCCATCAGACACCGTCCCACAAGCCGCCTCGGTACAATCAGACGCTGGTTTGAAAGAACAGAAACGCTCAACTTACCAGACCAAGGGGACCAATTTTCGGGGCCAAGGCCGATGTGGCTCCGACTTCGCCGCCAACGGCTCGCAGGCACACTGGAAAAGAGAGGATGCATTCATCGTAAACAGTCAAACTCGTCAAAGCGTTGGCGTCCAGACGTAGGTCGGCGTGCGGATTAGAAATTCTTATTAAGTGCAGTCGGCGATTACCTATTTTAATTTCCGTGGGATCAAACTTGGGAGGCATTGTGGAACGTGCGTAGGCGCGTTTGAGATTAAAAGAAGCCCTTAGTTATGTAAGATTATGTTGGATTAAGTGACTGGTCACAAGTCGAACGAATCTCCCTGGCAGCCACCTTGGGAAAAGGAGGCGAACTTGTTGCCAACAGCGGTTCTTGCTTGAACTTGTCTGTTCGCTAATTTTAGCCGGTTGCGCGATCGCCAAGACAAATAAAGTTCACTTGTGTATTGAGCGCAAACTATGTATTCATAAAATAAACTTTCTAATGTTTTTTTTTATAATTTATTATTTATTAAAGAAGTTTCAATGACTTGCAAGCCTTGTAAGCTGTGTTACAGTTGTGTTATGTCATTTTCATCGGAAGACCGCCTTTTCTGAACACACGGGTCGACAACAACGGCACCGCGTGCGCTCGGGAAAATCATGGACGACTTGTTTAGTGTTTTTGACGATGCGCCGAAATCATCTGCTAAACTCTTGTCCGCTAAGGCGGTCAAGTCTGAACCGACTCAGAACAATGATGCGACATCTGACGAAGCCGGGTAAGTTGTCCCTCAATTCTTTACTTACTCCGCAACTACACCGCTATGCTGCACTCACCCCCGGTTTTCAAAGCCAGCCAGAATTTGCGCAGTTGCTCTTCAAATTTCAAACTTACGTTTGCTGTTACTCATTTTTCCTCCTGAGTTCGTTCTCCAGGTCCATCTATCCTAGATCTCTGCAGACTTCTCCGTTCGTGAGTTTGTTCGATGGTCTGTATTCTCAGAGTGCCGACGACTTCGTCAAGTCTGTGATCGAAGGAAAGCGACCACTGGACCGGGACATCGAAGACGAGTCAATCAAGAAGCAGAAGATTTCCAACATATGGGACGACATAAAGTAAGTTTTCGAAAGCGGTTTTCATCTGGTCGTGCAGGGTCGACAACCAGCTGCCCCACACTCCGTTTCTATTTCAAGCGACTTCGGTCCTGTCAGGCTAAGATTAGACACATGTGACACCTTTCCGCTGTCAAAAGTCACTAAAAATATTTAAATGAACATATAAAAACGCTGGCTAGGTAGTGCAAGCCGCTGCCCAATTCAAAGTTTTCAGCCATATTACTTCATCCAGTGTCGCGACATAACGCGCGTACCGTGTTTCAATCCAAGCAGACAATCGGTGACAATGCATCATGCGTGGTGGTCGATCAACTCCTCTTTTCAGAAGCAACATTGCGTAATCTGCAGTTTTTCTTGTGTAGTTTCAGTCACGCTGCACGTCTGCTGCATCCATTCATATATGCTCATGCACAGTTTTGTTTGCCCTTCATCACAGCCCCAAGACTACCTGTCTCACTGCACGTGCACAAGGTCGAGACAGTCGAAGCATGCATACACGAGGTAAGAGTTGCGTCATCCTCAACTGGAAAGTTTCGTGTGCCCAAAACGTTACGAACAATTTCATCTTGTAGCTGTACAAAATTCAGAATACCTAGGGGCAATGATCTGTAGGTGCACAACTATTGTTGGTGACAGCTTAGGAGCACACTAGAAGCTCCGCCTTCAACATGTCCTCCGTTGCCTTCTACAGTACCTTGGCTGTGCATTACAACAAAGTGTCATCAAAGGCAGAAAGCTCATGCTTGTGGCGGAGCATCTACTCACGTTCCTAACCTGTCACCAACTGCAGGCACACAATGCTTATCGTGTTTCACGAAATGATTTGACAATCGGTGTAATTTACTGCGTATATTGGGGGTGATTTACATTTTTGATAACTTGGTGATTGAGTGGCACTTATGTGCAAATTAAAGTAAATCATTACGGCATAGAGACCATGCAGCCGTAAAAAGAACTTGAGAAAGAGACTGCCGAAAGCCTCGGAGCGCTCAGCCAACGTTTCGCCGGGAGAGTTAGCGTCAGGACTGCAAAGAAGCAGTCTTTTAGTGAAACGTTGGAAATGCCAGCTGCTGTCAGGCTTTTATACTTTAGTTACCTCTTGCAAAGGACCACAGAGGGTGCCATGAGCCATCCAAGCCAAATAAATGCTTTGGGGTGTCGATGCCCTTCAGGAGGGGCACAACGTGACGCGATAGGTTCAGAGCGCTGGGATGGCTGGTGGCGACGCTGCAGTCCATCGTAAGGTGAAGCAGGGTATGGAAGGTTCCTTTTAAGATAGAGACTATAGTCTTGGATGGTCGTGGCATTTTCCTACCGATTTGAAATGAGTACAGAGGAGGAACGGCCGTGAGAGATAGAAGCCACATTGTTCAGTTTTCGTCTAGGTTTCATGTTTTCCTTTTTGTATAGTTTCTAATGATCATTCGTTTTGCATTGGAACCCAAGGACCGTAAGCCAGCAGGCAAACCAGAATGTACAAAAACGAAACGGAAGCGAGAGTTTGACGAAATTACAGAGATGCGTTTTAAAATGTTTGTCGTCTCCCCAGGTCGCAGTGCCCGAGGGGATTGGAGTATGTCCCCCTCAAGCGCAGCACGGACGGCTCGACGGCGCGCGAGTACCCTTTCATCCTCGATCCGTTCCAAAGGAGGCCATCCTCTGCCTGGAGAACAACCAGAGCGTGCTGGTGTCCGCCCACACCTCGGCCGGAAAGACCGTCGTGGCTGAGTGAGTGGCCCTCTGTGCCTCTGAAGCAATTTGAGTGCCAGGAAAAAGAGAAAGGACGAGGTGTAAGCATTTACGCGCAGCTTCGTCAGGCGTCTCAAAACATTAAACTCCCAAAAAATATTTTTAACGTAACCTGGATGGGACATGTGATGCCACAAAATAAACATTGCCCTTCCCCGGAAAAACAAACAAAACAAAAACAATTTTAGGTGTTCTTTTAAAGCTAGGCTAGCATTTATCAGAGTCTGTCGGCTTGCCGCGTCTTAGGCTGTTTTGACAAACAGAAAGGCAGAAAGTGCCCCCCTACACTTTTTGTTAGGCAAGCCAACACAAAAAGTTAAGCCACCATAATCCAAAGCAATCCAAATCATGACCTCGGTGGCATTATTTTCAACAAAGATTTTTTTGTAGCTCTAGCACTTGCACTTTCAATTTAAAAAAAATAATAGTAATTATGATAATAATGAGAATGTAATTTTTTTGCATCTGGCCAAAGAGTAGTATAGCAATGTGTCAACATGGGATAATTGCAAACTCGTGGACATATCTTGTGGCCCCGACCTTGCTGCTTTCTTGACAAGTTCTAGTGATCAACGTCTCTTCAAGTGGTTGTACACATTTCGCGCCACTGTTAGCTATGCGAACATCAGCATATCGGCGCATTTTCGCATTTTACTTCTAAATAGTATTAGCGAGCACTCTAAATTTTATCGCTTACATTATAAAACTAAAATGAGCTCTTTCCAGAAAGCAACAATACCTTGGATGACATCCCTTGGTTTCAAAGAGAAAAACTGGAAAAACCGGCGATCGCTCTTCGTGCAGGCTAACAGTGTCGCTGGGCTCTGTACCCTTTGACGTAGTGAATCCAAAGCATTTGCGTTGATATCTTTGAACATGATGAATCGTTACAACCTCACAGAGGTTCAGGCACCCTTAAATGCAAACCCCAAAAGGTGCACTGTACTCCCCTTGCTACCGTTTTAATGTTTTGCTAGCATATTTTATAAACGGTATTTATAGAAAGTAGTGGTTAAGTGCAGACATTCAAGCTGTTCATTAAATATTTGAACAAAGCGATCGATTATGTTGGTCCCAACTACAAACGTCTTGGTTGTTTGAAGTAGTAGATAGTTGGAATAGCCATATGTGAACATTACGAGTACCGTAATATCCCCAGGGATGCCCCACCCCCGAAAGATAGCCCACCCCTATTTTTGCCATGATTTGCTGTTTTTTTTTTTTTCTGAGACACCAAGAAATAGCGCACTTCTAGTAATCGCAGGGCCCTGGCCAATGGGTACCTCGACAAAAACGGCGTTACCTAATTACACTTGGAGATAGCTGAACATTGCTGATTGGGACGGGGACAGTCTTTGGTTCATCACCCTTCTTGCGATCGCAAGTTTTGAAAGTCACAAAATCTAAAAGTAATATATATTTTTTTATGGCATGTTGAAAGTGAGTTTACCTCTTTATTTTCATCCGATTTGCCATCGATTTTAGGTGAGCTATTTCTTGGGATATATGGTAGAAATATTTTTAGAGACTGTCGACTTCTTGTGGGTTCCAACGACTGTGGCTGGTGCAAATATTTGCGATTATGGAGGCTTTGTAAAATTGGTCGTTCAAAGCTGATTTGCCAGTAAGTGACTTGCACTCTCTGATAGTCTGTTGCAGGGCAAGAAAAGCAGGACACATCCCTCCCACAAAGCTCTCGACACTTTCCCTTTGCAGAGCCAAATACAGGAGGAAACCAGCGAATCGTGGCAAGCGGAGAGCTTTGTGGGAGGTGTTTCTCCTGTTTTTCTTTACCAAACTATAGCTGGTGTCTTAGCCCCTCCATTTGTTAAAGTGGGACCTCGCATTTTCAGGTATGCTATCTCGCTGGGCTTTAGAGAAAAGCAGCGGGTCATTTACACCACTCCAATCAAGGCTCTCAGCAACCAGAAGTTTAGGGAGTTTACGGACGACTTCAAGGACGTTGGCCCCATGACGGGCGACGTCACCATCAACCCCAGCGCCAGCTGCCTCATCATGACAACAGAGGTGACTCGTTCACTCGGGTATTCAGTGATGAGGTGACTGCCAACGAAAAAGTTGGCAGAACCCTAAAGGGAAATTTAGGGAAACTCATGGGAAGTTGGGAGATTCAGAAAATAAGAAAAACATGACTGGAATTGTGGAAAACAGAAAGTGTGGCGACTTGTCAGCCCACTCTTTGAAATGCACATGCAGAGTGCTTGGCTTTTGCAATTGAGGCAAGCAGTGACTATTGTTGGTCATCTAAGAATGTAAGAGTCTCAACGGTGACAATTATCGGTCATCTAAGAATGTAAGACTATCAAAGGATGCTCGAAACGTGAATAAAAATTAATTTTAGCTGTCAAGGTGTTGCTGATGCTGTGCCCAGCGTGTCCCCACTGTCACTACAGGTATTGTGGGCATCCCTGTTCCACAACTCTACTGGTAAATTTTACCACAACGCCAGGGTGACATGGAGAAATTTTGGAGAGCGCAAACTCTGGTGATGCGGTTAAAACGAGGGACAGCGTCTCATAGACAGGATAGCGCCAATAACGTACCTCTCAGTACGCTCTTCCACGCTTCACTCTGTAGGCATATTTGATTGTTAAAACATGCACGGACGTGACATACGCCTTTCTCTGCAGATCTTGAGGAGCATGTTGTACAAGGGCTCCGAGATCATGCGGGAGGTCGGGTGGGTCGTCTTCGACGAGATTCACTACATGAGGGACAAGGGTGAGTCCTTGAATCCTTAAGTCCTGACTGCCCGGGAGGGCTGACTTTGGACGCTGCCGCAACGTTTGGATGTGTCGCAACGCTTGGACGTATCACTACGTTTCCGTGTCGCTTTCTGCGCAGAGCGAGGCGTAGTGGGAAGAGACGCATCATCCTGCTGCCGGACAATGTGCGTTATGTGTTCCTCTCGCCACCATTCCCAACGCGCGGTGTTCGCTGAGTGGGTCTGCCACTTGCACAAGCAGGTAAGTTGGGACTACCGCTCTGATACCTCGCGCGATGTATCAAGTTCCAGAAGTCCTTTGCATGCCCCATTGCTTGGCCAGGTTACCCGCATTTATTGCTTTAGGCTTAGGAAACGTAACTAGACAGCTGCATAATCATTTTCTAGTGCGATCAATTACTACTAATCTCATTACAATATTTTTCAAACTATAATTTGCACCTCGTGTATAGTGCACAAAGGCGAATTTCAGCTGCCGAAAAAAGTTTTCCTAGTATAGCCCGCACTCGCGCATATTACGCACGTAGAACAATTCTTATACAGCACACCTTCAGAAATGCCTGCTCTATAGGTGCATGTAAGCGGCTTTGGATCGTGTAAAAAAGATTATCAACGTAATATGCCGTTCACAAATCTGTCATGTCTTGTCATGAAGAATCCATCTTGAAAGAATGTCCCCGTTATAGTCCACGCCTGTAAATAGCTGCACCGCATGAAATTTCAACTTCAAACATCAATTGTGCAGAAAATACGGTGCTTTCACGTGCAGTATCAGAGTTTGCCATTTCTGTTAGCAGATACGATGATGATTACGACTCGAATACATCTAGAGTGCGACGCTGCATTTCTGGAGTTCCTTCATACACCTGGTGTTGGTCAGGTTACCTGTCCGATTACTTTAGGGGAAAGGCAACAAGAGAGTTACATAATCATTTGCCACAGTGATTTGTCACTACTAATACTGACGACGACTGTGCAAGTCCACTTCCCAGCTCCTGTCACGCCGTAGGCCATCGGAATACCGCCGGTCCCGCTTCCAGCATCTGGGCATCTCTCTTCCCCGCGGAGGCAGTGGACTTCACTCTGCCGCGGACGGTAGGCGTGAGTGCGACCCCAAACGGCGGGTGCAGAGGGCCGGTTTTCCGCCGCTGGGGGAGAACTTGACAAACTTTGGGTTTCGTAGATTCATCTGGGCTAGGGAAACTTCTAAGGAGGAGGTTCAACGAGGCCATGACGGGTCCTCCAAAACGCCGGGCGACGCGGCCGGCGGGCGGCTCTGCCAGTGAAAGGGGCGCATAGGGCGGATTCAAAGGTATGGGATCGCTCCTCCGGAACTTGGGTCGCACCGGCCCCGCTACTTTTGATGGTCCGAGTACAACGCTCTGGAATGCGTCTTCGACCAGTGCGTTTGGCGTCCCGTCCTGCTGATGTGCCAAAGTGGTCCCGAAATGGCGAAAAACAAGGTCGCAGGAGCCATCGGCCGTGTCGCCGGATGTTGCTAGATCCTGGCGGTTTATTTATTTATTTAATTTGTTTGAAATACTTCCTGGGCCATGAGGATATTGCAGAGGGGAACAGGATACAGGTATATCATACAAAACCAAGAAACAATTCTTGGAATGCAAATAATTAGCTGTTAATAAAATAATCAAATAGTGAAAATGCTAAGACAGTTTTAAGGTGGGACACTGGCTAGAGATTTAACTTCTGAACTACTCAAGTGATCAGAACGAAATTTTCAGGGAGATTTCACATAAGATGTAGAGTGTATTGTGCAAACATCAGCTCTCTAGCACAATTTGCATACCTGCATAAGATGTGTCACTCTTTGTTAAGAAATTCCATGATATGCAAATGAACCTATTAAACACCATTTTGATTGCTTGAATATAAAGTGGGGGATGTGGGACTTTGGGCTATCCAGTTTTTATAACTCTAATTTAAATATTCCAGGAAGAGTCATTATCTCAAAGTACGAGATGCATATCTGTCCTATGTCAATTTTTGAAACATACTTTTTTCAATGAGGACTTCAAACTTAAAAAAAAAAAAGTAGATAGTCTGATTCCTGGTAAATTTCAATCCAGAACCATCATGATTGTGATATCAGAATACTTTTTACTTTTGAACAAGAGATTCCTTCGTATGAAATTTTCAGCAAAAAGTGGAGCTGAGAAAAGTGCATTCGAACATTGAACTCCTTCATTTTGTTACTGCATCACAATCTGTTGAAAATATTTATATCAACATAACTATTTGGCGTATGGTTATCAATTTAGTGTAAGGGTGTATAATTAGTGTGTAAAACCGAAAAACCTAAATTTGAAAAGATAAATTTTTCAGAAAAGTTTGAAATTTACGCCCATGTCCCCCTTAAAGGTGGTGCCAGTTGCAACAAAGTCATCACAAGTGCTGGAAGGTTGTTTCATGGAAGTGTTGTACGTGAGTACGACTAATTCTGTGGAGAGTTGTAATTTTACACTATGAGTACGCCTTGTCTCGCGTTGGCGATCGGGGCGCTACGACATGTAAAGGGAGGTAGTCGTAGCTTTTCACGCAATGGAGGATTATGATGGTTCTCATCAGACAAACACGAAAGTGAGACAGTTCACTATGCGACGCAAGGTCAGGCAGGTTCAGGACTGGATTTCATAGACGGTGCCGCGCAGCGCTGACGATAGTCAGTAAGTGTGAAGCGAACAGATCTGACGTTAAGTTGCTTCAACCGCAGACGCTATTGGCGTCGCGTACCGGTTCCTCAAACTGCCAGAAGTCCCGAGCGAGTACGAGCCAACAAAAGCATTGCCGCTGCTGCGGAAGGTCCCGACTGCCGCCGTTGCTTCCGCATACCGCTGTTGATGGCGACCTGCGGCACAAAGGTGTCCGTCACTGCCGCGTGATCCCATCAGGATGCGTGGCAAGTGACGACGTGACACTTTTACGACGGCTGTCAGGCAGAAATCGAGGGACCACTTTTTAGGATGCGGAAGCACAAACTAATCGGAGACGTGTTCCAGGCGCAGTGGTTCCTACGCATTTACCACAAGTCTTGCTCTTTCTCGTTTTGGGGGTCGTTAGGAGAGTCCGACTGCTGCAAGATCAGTCAAGATGATCATGGAACGCGACTACGCCTCCTGTCATCGTGTTCAGCTTCAGCAAGAAGCGAGTGCGAGGCCTACGCCACCCAGATGGCCAGGCTGGACCTGACAACCCGTGAGTGTCCGAGGGAGCTGGCCTCGGCAGGTTTTTCTGCTTTTGTTGACGTCAGATCCAACGTAGCGTAGGCCATGGGAGCGAGTGTCGCTGTCGGGCAGCTGAGCGCAGGCGCAGCCGTTGGTTTGACGCCCTGGCACGCCAACGCTACCCTTTGTTCTCCGCGTACGAAATGCGCTTTATTGCATTCACACTTTCGTGTAATTTGATGGAATGTCTTAAAGGGGCCCTGCAACGACTTTTTGACTGAGTTTTTAATTTGCACCAACCTAAGCGCACTGAACGTAGTAACTTAATGAAACTTTTCTTTTCACAAAATTGGCTTTATATTAAAAGTTATAGGCAAATTAGAATTACAAAAACAAGCAAAAAACAACCGCCTTACATGACGTCAGTAGGTCCTGGCTTGAGTGGCCGTGAACCAGAGGAGGGATAGTGAGCTCATTGAGCGCTCACGGCTGCCGCACTGTGTCGACGGCTCGAGAGAGCGCCACGTAAAGGGTGTGTGTTGGATAGGCTGAAATGAAGCGGGCGGCCAGGCGGCTCGCATTGCATTTGCTGCGCGATCAAAGACTATTTCGCATACACACTTCATTGGCCACAAACGACAGCAAACACGGGGTAAAGATCAGTACCGAACGGGAGCCACTTCGCACGCGACTATACCGCCAAATGGCCTTTCTACGCTCGCCGTTCCACGGTGCCTCGTCCCTGATTAGCCACAAAACGGCGCTAGTATGCGCTGTTTTCTCCGCCGCTTGGTGGCGGGTATGTCGACGGGTCATTTCTTGCTTCATACTTTATACACTGCATTTGTTCCTTTCCTGATCTAAACATACTGAACAAAACTGCTTCCATACATAATTGAAACGGTTCGCGTACACTTATACTTTGTATCTTGACTAAAAATGCTTTTAGCAGCTCTGACCAGTAGTAAGGCCAGGACCTAAGACGCCACATTTTGCGCGCCTGCGGCACCGCGGGTCGCCCTTGTCGATGGAGGAGCTTTCTGCGTACGTCCGGTTAAAATATGACGCACTGATATTTAGTTACTCTCCTCCGCGCCCGCTGGCTTGCCCGAACCCCAAGAGACGTGGAAACCGCAAAAAGGTAGACGCTTAAGTATGATTGCAGTGGCCCCTTAAAGGGGCACTCCAGCAAT
>JAZHYW010058991.1:0-45646 GCA_037355805.1 Ixodes ricinus | reverse complement strand
AGTAGCTTTTAGATGTACTTTACCCAGCACTGGTTTTTCATCATGCATAAAATAGGCTGACGTCATACTGGGCTTTTGTGTGAACGTTGCGGAAGAGGGGGAGGGGGGGGAGAAATTAATTGGCTAAACCAAAAAGAAAAGGGAAGATTATGCACAAAACTATACTCCGTTTCACCTTATGTTGTACCGCAGAGAAGGCTAGAAGCGCGAGCTCATAGCGTCGGCGGCTGCTCTTAACGCAGGAGAGCTTGTGCTGCCGAGATGTGCCCCGAGCAAGGAGCTCGCGCTTGTCAGCCTTTACTCGGTACATCCTAAGGCTCCCATTTTATAGTTTCGGCGGATTTCGGTTTGGAACTCTAAACCGCGGGGACAGAGACACCCGATCGCTATCGCTGTCAACGAGAAGACATGGCGGCGGTGGCGGCGGTCAGATCGGTCGCGAACGGGTCGATTGAACACGTGGTAGAAGTGCGTTGTTTGCCAGTCAAGGTAAGTTCTTGATTGTTTTTTTCAAGTTTTTCTTGGGAGAGATATACGACTTGGAAATGTTAATAGGAGCAATATCAGAAATTCCGATCTATTTACGTCCGTTTGGTTTGGTAATCGGAGCCGTACTCAAAAATTTTGACTACAAACATTTCTTTTCGAGGTGGGCGAAAATCGAAATCAGTCTATAATAGGAAATAAAAATTATGGACTTCGCTTGGTATATTGGGTGCCTTCATTCGCGATGTTTGAATCAGTGATTCCCTTTGACGTCAGTAAGAACTCGTTCACGTTTCAGTAACGAAGCTGTGATCGTGTTTATGTTTACGAATAAAACCTAAGTAGTGTCTAGAGTACCGTCCGACGACACTCTTGCAGAGCGTTCAAGTGCCGTCCGACGGTACTTTACTCACGCGTTCAAGTGCCGTCCGAAAGTCTCGTATAAAATGAGTACTCAAAACGATATTTTCGAAGCTTTTATCACTTGAGGGCCCCATTTGCCTCCTCCCTGTAAAGGAAAACTGAAGTGTGCGGTACATTCCTTGTTTTCCAGCTAGTTACGAGCTTTCTAATATTTCTAGTATGTGACCGTTCAATTCTTTTGTTTCTTTGACGCTTTGTACATAATGTAAATTGTATATAGTGTTTTCGTGTATATTATACGTGCCTTGCAAGTGACGTGGGGCCCCCCGCACCATACTGGTGGTTGACTTCACACCGCGCGGATGCGCTTACCAAGGCGTAGGATGCCGCTAACGGGCCGGGCATGCGCTAACATGCACCATATTTTCAACAAAGGTATACCTATAGTTGTGTTACACGTAACTTGGAAAAACATGCTGAGCTTACGGGATGATCGGTGTTTATCCAGTACGTGCGGAATCTTTCGGCATTGGTGCGATTGCGCTACGAGCCAGAAAGTTTCAAAATGCTGCCGACGAAGTTTTGACGCGAGGGCTGCCGTGTAAGAAAAAGAAAAAGCTTAATTGCGCACCCATAATTTGACGAGCGGCTCTAGAAGTTGCTCGTAGAAAGAGTGTTACGATTTTGCGATATTCTGGTAAACAACGCAATGTTACCGTCATAATCTAAACCCTGAGACAAGGATAAATCAAATAACGGACAAGACAACTCTCAATGTCTCAGGGTTTATATTATGATGTTTCCTAACCGGCTCGTTTGCATACTTTCGCTCCTTGCAAAGGTTACCGTCTCGCGGACGGCACAAACCGATTCCCCGGCGGCGGCGTCTCGACGAGCTTGCACACCTGCCGCCGACCGATACCGTCTGGCCGGGCTCGCGGCGCGACACTCGCCCGTACTTGGCAAAAATCCCTGCAGGTGCACTCGAAGCCTGGAAACGGCGCTATGTAACGAAAAGCAAAGGGCATCTACACCACGAACGGGCAAAAGCCGATACAAAGGCGTGCATGAATGGAAACAACGGTAGCAAAGTGCCGTCGCTCGCCGCTATGAAATGCGTCCCGCAAACTCGATAATCCGCGGCAGCATCCCTTTCCTGCCGCTCGTACTATCTCTAACTTGACGGCTACTGTGTCTCGCGGGGCATGCTGACAAAACGATTGGACGATAGTCGGGATATGGGGTAATTGCTACAGCCGAGCGCGGCGCAGTTTACCATTGCTCTCGCTGGGAAGGGCCGTCGAGTCAACCACCAGCATGGTGGATACCGGTGTTCGACGTCATCATGTGACGTAGGTGCAAGGCATGTATACCCATGTAAATAAACACTTAAAAAAAAAAAAATAAAACTAGTGTACTTTAGTGGTAAGATGTCTGCCTGACAAGCAAGCGGTCCCGGGTTCGATCCCCAGTGCGGGCTTACGGTTCTTTTCTTTCTCAAACATTTTGTTTTGTTGACGCATTTGTCGATATTGACATTTCTTTTTACGATTAACACTGGAAAAATATGAATGTTGTCGACGAAACTTCGTTGAACAAAATGGTATGGGACTTCGTTTCCGGAGGTGCCTGGGGGGACAGCGGGGCTTGGTTTGCCGGCAGGGACGCCGCGAAGCGGCGTGTACGACGGGGCCGAATGGGTAAATAGTTTTGTAATTAGCTGCTGCATACTGTCGCCGCGAGGCGGCGTGAACGCAGGCGGGGGGTGTGTTAACGAGGCTCCCCAGTGATACATGCGCCGTCCGACTCTCTTTCGGATGGCACTTGTAGGCGCGAGTGGAGTGCCGTCGGACGGCACTGTAGGCATAGCCTAAAACCTAAAGAAAAGGTATATGCACTACGTCTTGCACCTCAACCGGAAATGGCTATATGCTCTATGCGGAAAGCTCATGCCATTTGAGTCACCCTTTTCAGACGGCGCATAAATTTACGACCCAGACGCCGCTATTCCAAAGCAGAACTTTCTGCAAAACATGTGGATTACGTCGGCAAGTATGGAAGTGCCCCTGGAATCAATGGTAACAGGAGTCTTTTTTTAAATCCTTTGCTATGAGTAAGCAAAGGTGACTCTAACCTATGCATACCCGCCAAGTTCGGAGAAACCAAATACGGGAGAATTTCTAAGCGGGGGGTTCAGCTCGCAAGAAATGCCCATAGCACGGCGCTGTCTGGCAGGGGCAGTCGAGTGTTTCGCAACAAAAGGACGTAAAAAGCGCAAAATGAGAAGGTAGTCGGCTTTATTCGAGCAAACACATGCCGATCGAACGAAAGTTTAACGAGCCAGGCACTCGTGAACCAAGCTTTGGACCACTAGGCCTGGCCTAAGCCAAGTCTTGGTAACGACGTGAGCATCGATAGGCAGGCAGATAGATAAATCTTGTCATACTTCTTTCGGTACCTCTAAAAGATCGGCTAGGCACAATCCTTCCTTTTACATGTAGCAACACGGCTGGAGCATGGCAGAAAAATACTGCTCATGAAACAGAAACTGAGGAAGACGCGAGAAAATATTCTGCAATGCGTCTATTCGCGACTCCAGCGATCTATAGGGGGCACGCTGATCAGGCAAAATGGCGGACGAAAGGAACTCGTTTTCGTTGTTCAGCTTGCAGACCATCATAAATTCCTTACACTGCAGCGTAAAATCGCAAAGCGATTTTTCGACGGTAGAAACCTTCTTCTAGTCACTGCGTAGGAATGACACGGCGGAAGCATAAAAGTAATTGCTGGAAACTGTGTTTGTTTCTATGCTGCCTACGTTCTCGTAGGCAACTGCACGCTATCTCGTAGGCAGCATAGTCCTTTCTTACTGTCAAGCGAGGTTCTTTCCTACTTTCTTCAGGTAATGCGAGATACCGTGCAGGTACGGTACGTAACCTGAAGAAAGTGGGAAGTCACGTGGGAGTCAAGGTGGTGTTCTCAGCACCAAATAAGCTGGCCGGGCTCTGCAGAAAGGTTCATTCAGATGTTAAAAATAAAATTGGGTGTTTTAAAAAACACCAAAATCAGTTCGTGGCTTGTGTGCAGAGAGTGGTCTGTTGCATTCCTTTATCTTGCGGCCATCGTTATGTCGGTCAAACAGGAAGATGCGTCAACGATCGGCTCAATGAACACCGATATAATGTTTTTAAAGTTGTGTCGGGTCACCTCGGGGTGCGCTGCAGAGATTGTGGTTGCATCCCAGTCTTCGACAAATGCCAAATGGTTTTTAAAAATAAAGACAGCCACGCGTGAAATTATAGAAGCTCGTGACATCGCAAGACTGGGACCAGATTGTGTTGGCGCCCTGTCACTCGTGCTTTCAGATAAGGAGTGGCAGTACTTGGAACTAGGAGGGCAAACCAGTGACGGTGTTGTATTGAACACGTGATATGCATTTTTTTGTGTTTTTCCTTGATTTATTTGGTGTGGCATGTTTGCTATTTATACTGGATGCTAACACAAATAAATCTTCAGTTGAGAGTCAGCGCGGTGTCCTGTCGGTTACCTTCTAATTTGTCCTCGTCTTTGCGCTGTTCTGTTTTTATTTATGTAATGAAGACGTCTTCATGTTAATTTGTTATGAATATTTATTTTTAGAAGTCATAACCCCTGTGTCCCTGCCCCCCTTTCACCCTCGCTTACAAATTCTCCCGTATTAGGTTTCTTCGAACTTGGTGGGTATGCACAGGTTAGAGTCACCTTTGCTTACTCGTAGCAAAAGATAAAAAAAAAAAAAAGACCCCTGTTACCACTGGTTCCACAGGCGTTTCCATACCTGCTGATGTAATCCACATGTTTTGCAGAAAGTTCTGCTTTGGAATAGCGGCGTCTGGGTTGTCTGATGGTGCATTCAGCTTTCAGTAAGCAAGTCGCAGAGTTCTGGGCTCTATGGCCCCTTTTTTTCTGAAGTGGCTATAGGACCCGAAATTTGAAGATATGACTACTAAAAATTACAAGTGCTGTCAGACGACCCTGATACCGCCAACTGCAGAGAAAAACTAAGTGCAAAACATGCGGATAATGTCGGGATGGTAATGGTAGGTAGCACACCTAGAATCGGCAGTAACAGGTCACTCGGATGTGTATTGCTCACACCATATCGTGCTGAAGCAGGTGACATCTTTGCTGAACAGATATGGTATAACAAAAAGACAGGGATTGTGCAGGCGAGCTGGTGATATTTAATCATTTTGTGTAACAGCCAAGACTGTGGTTAGGAAAAAAAAAGTAGAAAGTGACACAGAGGGAACGTTTCTACAAGAAAAAGAAACGGGAGGAGTTATTGGTTACATGGGTGACAAAAAGCATTGTTTTGGTTGACATTTAAAGGTTGCCCAAACGTTCATTATGATGTCTTTATTTTGAATAATTCTGCTTTCATCCACGAAAATAAGAACAATGTCAGACTGTCAACTTAAGAATGCAGTGACTCCAAACTTCCATTGTGCTCTTTACACACACCATCAAAGTTAGCTTTCAACTTGTAAGTAGCCAAGGTTGCAACTCGTGACGTCACAGTGAGGCATATTCTGGTCGTGACATCATGAATGGAAGCCATAAGAGGGCGCCACCAAAACATTTTGGCGCTTATAATCTGTCGAAGAAAAAGATAAATGTAGGAGATGAATATGACACTGAAAATAAATGTTTAATGAGGTGAACTTGTATCTACGAGGTACCAGAATCTCACGTCGGCGAGGGAAGAGCGACAGTCTCGAAGCAGCGCGTTTCACCGTCTTTTATACCTGTACGTCAAAAAAAGTTCCAAACCAGAACAGAACAATTGCCGAAAATGGGCTAGAATTTTCCAGTGGAGTGCAGATTATAAGAGAAAGAAATGGGTCAAAAGGATTTGAACCCTGGATTTGAGCTCTGGTACGCACGCAGCAATATAACTGAATTGCGTTCCTCTCCCTTTGTTTTTCCGGAAGGGTGGTCAGCAACCCTCCTGCATTTTTGTCACATTTATTACTCGACAGCACGCCAATACAATGCTAGTTTGCTTCGAATTGGGCAGTTGCAGGTGCAACTGGGTTCTGCACTGCGAGTTTTGAGTCTATGTGCCCTAAGCTGCTGTGCGCTGTCCCACCTGGCTGCTGATTTGACAGAATGGCATTCAATGAAACAGCTTTGTTCAAGCAGCATCTGATTAAGCCTGAGTTCCCCTCAACAGCATTGAAGTGGCGTCGCTTACTGCCTTTCAAAGGCAGACCACTGGGCTGTCTGATGTCGGTTTGAAGGGTTTCACCAAATCTAGTACCTGGAAAAAATATTGCCGTTTTGTTTGTGTAAATGCTCTCAGTAAATTTTCTATTTGATGCAGTACCTAGTTTTACAACAATGCTTTGAATACATAAAGTAATTTATACTTTCGTGAGAATTTGTCTCAAACGGGCCATGAAACGACTTTTCCACTCTTTCCTTAACTTTCCTCAACTCGCAAATCGCGCAGCATACCAAGCAGTTCAAGAAGAGGGAAACGAAGAACTTGCCTCTTGCTTGGACCCTCGTTTGTGTACCCGGACATTGCCATTTTCCCCTTAGAAGATTAGCCTGTCGCTAAAATTCTGACAAAACTTCCTCTCCCCACCCCGTTCACCCCTAATCTGACACGGCTGGGGAAGCTACACATGCTCATTGGGTCAGCCACACTTCTATATCTTGCCACGTGATCACACACTCCTCGTGCATACCCACATGCAGAGAATGGGGTCAGGTGTTGAAAGGAGGCGGCTGATTGGTCCGGCAAGCGCGTAGCTTCCACCACACTGTCAGCTTGGGGTCGAGAGGGAATATAGCGAGGTCGAGGTGTCGTGGCTGACGTGCTTTGCGTACGGCGGATGTATCAGCAGTGAAAAGCATAGAGCTTTCAAGGGAAGGAGCTATGAAGGGAAGGAGCTACGAAATACTCCGCTATGTTTTCAAATTTTCGTACCCAAAATCTGGCTTTTGACTTTCTACCTTCTTTCTTTTGGCCCACCAAACAATATAATATTAGTAAAATCCCAATCTAAATTCATTTATCCCAGCCCAAAATTCGTTTCATGGTCCTTTAACTGATCAACTTTTTACCATACTGGTGATGTAGCAGAAAAAGAAACATGTTTCATGATACCAAGGTGTCTAGCGACCGGGAAAACCGGGAATTGTAAGGGAAATTTTAATTACAGGGAAAAATCAGGGGATTGTCAGGGATATTGTCAAAAAGTGAGCCCAGTCAGGGAAAATTAGCTGGAAACGCCATCGAGTGCCCCGAGTAAACACTTGAGGACTTGTGGGCAGAGAAATAGGCAATGAATTCTGTTTAGAGCTGAGCCGTGGGCTTTGCTCACCCGATGTAAAGTGTGCTACCCTATGCAAAGGGAACAGCCGACAAATCCAGTTTAAGCCTTGGATTGGATTGAATTGAGGGCGCGACACTAGACTAGATCCAGTTAAAGCTACTAGATTTAGTAACAAATGGGAAAGTTGCAAACCCCAATCCAATCCAATCCAGACCGAAAGTATCTGAAAGTGTGCATCTGGCGGCCATGCTGCCATTAGATTATTGACGTGTGTGGTTGGGCGTCGTGGTTTCATTGTGTTTCCGGAAGTGGCTTCTTCACTGACAATGTCGGCGGCAAGAAAGTGCTCGTTTAATCCGAACTGGACGAACCCGAATATTTCGGAATATGCAAGTTGAATTAAGCCCGTACGAAATGATTCTTACAGTGCTCAATGCTCAATGCCTTGTGTTGTAATGGTCTTATATATTTAACCGCCTCTACAATGGTCAGGGAAGTTCACCAAAAATTGTCAGGGAAAACCTGGAAAAGTCAGGGAATTTCAAAGTAATAATTTGCTAGGCACCCTGGATACCTTCCAACTTCTACGTCAGATAATGTAAGCTGGCCCCCATTAGTACTAGACACACAGGTATTCCTTTCCTCATTCATTTGTCATTGTTATCTTGAAATTGCAAAATTCTAGGTGTGCCTTGTGTATGTTGTCCTCGTTGCTGTCTTTTTAGCTTGATGCAGTTGGAGGCTGCACTTGCTTTGTTTCTAATTACTGTCATTGCTTTTTGTGTTTATTCATAGTCATCTCAGCTGTTCCCATGTGTCCCTCGTGACCTTTCAAGCCTCTTCAGGAACCTGACTGCAGGCAGCAATTCGTATGGAACTCGTGCAGTCCTCAAGTCACGGTAAGTTGTTCCTTTCAACTTGTTCTATGAACAGAAAACAGTGTAGTTGTCCAAGCCACTACCTTCTCTATACTTAGGACCTTGTCACCTGAGCTCTCCCTAAGGGAGATCCTGCTCCTGGCTTAGTTTGTGCACCTCTCGCTGGGTGACTTTGAAAACTCGGTCCTCCTAAAGTGATCCGTGTAGGGCTGTGCGGCTGAAGTTTCGCCGCGCATACGCAGCGCCACTCCTCCCCTGGCGAGGCGCGCCCATACTTGATAGAAGTACGAGGAGCAGACGACGCGGGAGGCTGGTGCGCTGGTCGTGCTGGCCTCGTGCTTCGTAAAGTAATGTACCGAATCCAAAAGGTACCCAAATGTCACAGCATCGTATTAAACAGAAAGGTATCCACCTCCCGAAAAGTTTTGTTTGGTTCCTGGGAGGTGATTCAAGAAAGATCGCCAGAAGCATGAATCGCCAGCTGTGCGGAGGACAGGTTTAATTATTGTTTCTCTATTTTGTCGCGTGATTCAGTAATGCAGCTACGCTTGCTTGTCATATTAATAGGGACTTTTCGTGGGTCAGACGCGAGAGCATGCAGGAGTTTTGCGTCGCTTGGGGGCGGAATGAGCTGGCGCCCGTGGTGCCCGCAATCCGACACTTACGTTCTACGATAAGTCCCCAATGTAATAGCTACGATGGTTCCCCATGGCTGTCTACAAACGAAACCCGAATATGCAGTTACCATTTTTTTTAATAAAAGACTAAATTTGAGAACCAAGCTCACTTTGCTTACCCGCCCATTTTGTTCCCCGATGTTAACAAGAGAAAGCGGGTAAGCGGCAACAGACTTGGGGAAAAATTAGGCAGATAATCGTAGCCCCTATTGCGTACTTACTTGAACGCATAATTGAAAAGAAATTGACGGCTGTATTCTAGTTTTTCTATATATTATTAAAATGGTGTAGTTAGCCCACAACAGGTATAATTACTTCCTAAGGGCCTCACAAAATTAGAAACTAGAACATCCCTGGGTCGACCGCGTGTTGGCAATGTTAGATGTTCCTAATGTAATAGCTAAGATGGTTCCCCGTGGGTGTCGACAAAATAAACCTGATTATGCCGTTACTATTTTTTAAACAAGTTTAAATTTGAGAACCCAGCTCACCTTGCTTACTTGCCAATTTTTCATTTTGATGAATTAGTGGAGACTGGGTCGAGAAAACTAGAAACATCAACCGTGGACAGAAAGAGGTATCTCTCATACACGGTTGATATTTTTAGTTTTTTTGCCCCAGTCTCGGGCAATTCATCCAAATTGTTAATATACACACCAGCTCGCCTGCGCTCTCACAGTAATTTCTATCAATTTTGTTCTCTGATGCTTACAAGAGAAGGCGAGTAAGCAGTGAAAGACATGAGGGCAAATGAGGCAGATAATCATAGCCCGTATTGCGCACTGACTTGAGCGCATAGTTGAAAAGAGATTTACACTGACGGCTGTACTCTAGTTCTTTTTTAATATTATTAAAATGATGTAGTTAACCTACATCAGGCATAATTACTTTACAAGGAACTCTAAAACATCCCGGACGAACCCGGACATTCCTCGGTCAACCAATAAGAGTGTGTTGGCAATGTTAGATGTATAAATTGAAAGCACCATTAAGAGGACGAGGAAAGGGCACGTCACAAAGGCCAGTAACTAAACATTCATGACTGAAATTTAAAATTAAATAGTCTTTTCTTGCAGAGAGAGAGTGAAGGAATATCGACGATCCTCTCCTGGCACACAGACTCAAGATATATCAAGTTTAAGTGTACCTAAACAAACAAACAAAACAAATAGTGACGCAAATTTTTTATTAGTTGTGAACCGGAACAGTGTTCAAAATTATCATTCTGCGGTCACATAAAAATAAGTTAAAAAAGGTGACGCTTTACAACGCAAATGCAAGTCGATTAGAGATCACTCTCTTCACTAATAAAATTATAAGTGGGTTATTGACGCACGTACATGAATTGCGATTCTACCGCTTTGACGGCAGCGACAGATGCGCGCAAACACAGCAAGGTGTTGCGGCGTATAGTAATGTTTTTTATTTTATTTTGCTGTTGGACTCGCTCAAAATAAAAGCGGCGGCCTTATTGACGTCCCGTTTCGGTTTTTTTTTTATTATAACTTGACCCAGTGTTGCGATCAGGCTGTACGTGCCTCGTCATTAACTTCATTCGGATGAATTAGAACAGGCGCGGCATGCTTCCAGCAGCCGGTAACTCCGAGTTTCTAAGAAAACTGACCTGAGTTCAAGGAGTGTATGCGACGGCGCAGCTGTGCGCGAAAAGACAATTTAAACAACATTGCATTCTCATCTTTGTCCGAATAGCCCTGACTTTGAAGAGCTAGCGAAACCATAAAGAAAAAGAGCATTTATCTCGAGGCGGATGTTACAGTCGACGCTGTCTTGCACTTTCGAGACACACTTCGCAAACGACAAATATTCCTATGCCTGGATTATCTGCTCCACCCCGGAGACCTGACACACAGGCAACCTTTCTTTGCGGAGGTTCGCCTCCCTAAAAAAATGATAACAGTTTTTTAACGGACAGAAAGCTTCAACGCGGTGCCCGCCATTGCAACTGGCAGTGCGATGGGACGAGCGAACGGCTAAGTAGGGCGAATTTGGGCCACGGCGCGGCGCCACTGGTATCGCTCCAGCGCGCCCCTGGCCCAGCCGAGCGGTCCCATAAGCTCTGCTTTCAGAGATCAAAGTATGGCATAATTTTTCTTTTCGCTGCACACTCTGTTTTGGTGAAAAAGCGGTCGCGTGCGCTGAGCTGGAACCAAGCTTTATGAGGAAAAGCGACCTTGCAGGCGCAGAGTTTTGGGCGGAGCATGTCCCTCGTTTTGCATTTGCGAAATATACATCTTACACTAATTTCAAACAAACTGCAAGATTCCTTAACAACTGAACATTATGGCTACGTTCCAAATCTTACCCAAGTAACCTGTCTTTTACGTCAGAGCGTAATACCATGTGAAATCTAGAGTAAACGATCCGCAACTTGATTTTGGAATGGCCGAGATTATCACCTGGATGCCACGTGGATTGGCTTTGCTTTGGGCTACGGCAAAAAGGAAACATAGCAGCAATGGCGGAAGATAGCAGACGATTGCTTTTAATCATGGAGGAAGCGCTTCGAAGAGACAATAATATTAACTGCTGTGAAGGTTTTCTTTGACCGTTACGACGTGTGTTTTCAGAGGTGGTTCTACTGGCTCCACTTGGTCAGCTTCCTTTTTGGACTGTACATTGAGATAATGATTACTTGCTCTTTCCAGTTAGACATCAAATATTTGTTTTTTTATTAATCAGCACGCTCACTTTAATTCTGCTCCATATGCCCTAAACATACACATTTCACCGATCGTAAGTTGCATTGATCACGTTTTGTGGAAATTTAGAATCTGCTTTCACACAGTGTAGCGGTAGTCAACAGTAGTATATCTAACTTAATTACCTTAATATTGATACACACAAAAAAAAGATTGCAGAGAATATTTTTTCTACTAAACAACATTTTCTTGTGGTGGAGAGGGGATAGGTTGTTGATTGATCATTTATATGAAATCTTCAAAGCATTCAGTGCCTTACAAGTGCCATTACTCACATTCTGGGGAAAAAATGACTTCTACATCATCTACTACGGATCGAACATCTTCAGCCTTGGACGTAAGAATATTGAGTTCACTCCAGTGCCGAAAAGGAGGATGCAAGCTCCTGTTTATGCTCACACTCTAAAAAGAACAACAGATATACCTTCCGACGGAAGGTGCATGATCTAGATGTGGTGCACAGTCTATTACGTAGTGTTGAAAACAGCAAATCTCTATAATTACACATAAATGGCTGCACACTCGTTCCCTGCCATTCCCGAACGTCTGCCACCAAAGCCAACGAAGCAGAGAGCTCGACGGTTGTGAGCGCAGAAAGCAGACGATGATCACATGGCAGACAGATTATGTGATGTCTTTACTCGTGTTACCCACCGATCGGAGGAGGGTAGCGTGAGTAATTATCCTGGAGTGAACAACCCGCTTCTGGAACGATAGTTCTGATGTCATCGAGTAAGCGCGAGTAAGTTTTGAAATGCCACGGTACGAACCCTTTACTCTGGAGTCGGATCGATTAAAGTTTGGAACACAGCCTATGTGTAGCTTATGGGTACAATATAGTCGCGTTGTTTATAATGCCAGCAATGTTTTAAAACATGTTTCCGAATTCTGGGAAGCACACGACACCAAAAACAATTGCATTGCTCGCATCTGCGGCATTTGCCGAGCGATACGCAATATGCAACCAGTACATCTAGGCACTTCGGACCATACAACAACATGCACGCTACGGCTTGCGGAGGGATTACATTTTTGTCGGCCGCTACGTTCTACTGAGGGCATAGACTGCAGAGAAACAGGAACCAAATGACAGAAGGGTGGCGTGCGCACATTGCGGCTCCGCACTATTCTTTCTGCTCTGCACGCACGCAGTACTCTGCATCCAGCCAGTCGTGCCTCCGTGTCTTCTGCCAAAATGAAGTTCGTTTTCCGCAGTTCAGCCTTGGGATCCAACAGGGCCGCCCTGGTAGCAGGGGCAGGCGCCAGGGGGAACGCGAGGGGTGGCGGGCGCCTCCCCTGAAATTTTGTCTGCCACCCCAAGATGAAGCAGCTTTGTACGCAAATAGTTGCCCACGACGTTGGCTTCAAGACCCAGTGTAACGAGTGCCCAGCCTTGAGCCATTGGTGCCTTTTATTTTTTTTCTACTAGCTTCCATCCACGGGGAAGTCGTACCGCGGGCGAGTAAGCTATCAAGCGCTTTAGAAAACCAGCTCCCCTTTGTGACGCCTGCTGGCTATTCTCTTCGTATTCCGCTCTGTGGTGCTTATCTTCAGCGGAGAACCCGGAGACGTGAACGAAGGCGAGAAGTAGTCCACAGTCAAGGTCATGGGGCATCCCAAAGAGGGAAGCAAAACCTTGTTGAGGAGTCTGAGCAGGAGGTAGCAGAGGTCCCTGCTGCGATGCCCCCCCCCCCGCCACCCCCTCTTCCTCCCTCGTGTCTCTGCATTTCCCTTTTCAATGAGCACACACGCATAAGCTACGAGGGGAAACCCAAAAGAAACCGAACTAAGTTTTTTGCACTTATTTATTCCATTTCAAGTACAAACGTTCAATCTCCTTCAAAGTACTGTCCACTTGCACTAATACACTTGTCTAATCTTTTAATCCATGTATTCGAAACATTATTTAAATTCATCTTTTGTGATGCTTGACAGCGCCTCAGTGCGTTTTTTCTTCACCTCAGCAACGTCAGCAAAACGCTCTTTCATTTTCTTTTGCATTCTGGGAAACAAAAAAAGTCGCACGGGGCAAAGGATCGGGTGTACGCCGTTTTTAACAGTTCAATAGTTTCTGTTCCTTTTTTCCCGAGCAAAAAACAGAATTTAACCGCCGCACGCTGTTCACAGGAATCAGACATTGCAAAAACGACGCCCACACGAAACACTTGTCACTATAAACCCAGCCGCAACTAGTCCTAACCTTCTTCGAGGACGGAATTAGGCCTAATGACTCAGCAATGTTCGCTCTATCAACTCCTGGAGACAAAACGCGGTACTGCAAAAAAGCTCTGCTTAAAAAAGAATTAGTTCGGTTTCTTTTGGGTCCCCCCTCGTATCTTAGATAAGCCCGTGGGTAACAGCACCTCAGAGCAACCCCCCCCCCCAATTTGGTTCGCATCCCCACTGCCCCCCATTATGAAAATCCTGGTGCCGTCCTGCCTGGTAGCACCATTGCGATTCTCTGCTCCACAAGTGGAGCATGTACAGCTAGTCTAGGTCCCCCTTGTAGCCCTGAGTGCACAGCAGCAGACCACTTTCTCATAAAAAACAGAGATAAATGCCGGTATGTATGGTATTCCATAGTTAAACACAATTCCATACAGTCTGACTGGATTCCGAGTTAGAAATTGTTGCGTTTCTTTTATGTTGTGTTAATTCCACAAGCTGTTGTTCTTTCTGATTGTCGCTTGTCACGGCACCACAATCACCGAGGACCGGAGCAGCGAGCGCTTCCTTTTCTCAGTGGCCCGTGTTGTACCAAGGTGGGCTATACTGCGGAATCCCGTTAACATGATTTTCCTGGGAACCAAGAAAAAAAGTATTACCCGAAAATTGTACAGTCAAACCTGTTTTTAACAAACAGCAGGAAACGCTACGATCAGTTCGATATAGCAAGTAATTCGATATAGCAAAAACCATTTACAACGAACTTCCAAATGTGTTAGTTGTAGCGCGGGAGCTTGCTCTTTCTTTCTCATCTCTTCGCTTTTTTTTTCACATAGCGTGCAGTTTTTTTAGTTTACCTCTTTTTCTGAATCAGCTTCTCTTCGTGGGCAACCGTTTTGAAATGAAAAGATTTCTTTTCTGTGCATGCGTGCAGAGGGTATTTTTTAGCTTCCTCCCTCCTGAATCGCTTCTTCTCTCAATTTTGTTCGCAGCTTCTAAAATTCTCTTTCTTTCCCATTTTTTTTGGGGGGAAGGGACAGGTTAGAAGACGGCTGTTTGCACATTTTCGGACTGCCTTCCCGGGGGAAAAGTTCGATATAAGCCAATATGTTGTTCGTTATAAAAAGTACTTTTACATGCATTTTTATTTAAATTTTCTGTGAGTTCGATGTTGACAATCATTCGCTGTACGGGGGTTTGTTCTAAACGGGTTTCACTGTATTAGCCAAGGATGCTCCAAAAAGCCTTAAAAATGCATACCTGAGGAGATACATTGCTATTCTACAACGTTCAGAAATAGTTGCAATCACTTTGCACCAACTTTCTCAGTGTTCATAAGCAGGTTCTTCTGCAAGTTGAAATAGAGCTGCAGTGTAGCGTTCAGCTAGCGTTCGCAACCAATGAGCGCGTCACGTTTAAGCATGCCTGTACAGTTGGCTGTACGATGAATCACGCGTGTTTAGAAGCCCTTACTTGTCTTAGTCGTACGTCGTTGACATCAGCGGTCCCACTGGTGGCCTCCTCAATGATCCTTGACAGTGTTGCTGACTCACATTAGCTGCCAGGGTTACCATCTCTGGAGCATCCAACGTTTCGAGCATGCCTGCAGTTAGCGCACGACGATCACCGCAGTCTCCGAGCCCTTGTGTGTCTTCGTCATCGTCGTCATCTTCAGTTGTCCCACTGGTGGCTTCCACAATGATTTCTTGCACAGTGCGCAACTTGCATTTTGCCAGGTTACCATCTGCCGACACTAATTTTTCGAAAACCAATGGGAGCAGTGGCGAACGGCGACAGTGGCGCCCCAGCGGAATTGGAGCCTTCACAAGCGGACGTTGTAATGGAAAAGTATAGGCTCTGCGACTTTCTAGACGTTTGCGAGCCCCATTTTTGTTTCCTAGGAGCTGGAACAATTAATTAATTTCAGTTTATTTATGCAGCAGTATCCACTGATCACAACCGCAACGACATTCAAATTACAGTGCGGATGAAAAACATACATTTATACATTTATTAAGTATGCTCAACGCCATTCAGCGTACTACTTACAACTGGTTCGCATCTGAAAACCGGAAAGAAGGCTTTATTCATTAGAACTACGTTTTCCAAACTTCCTTTTGGTGTGAGAGGGACAACGTGATAACCTAGTCATGTCGAACAACCTTGTCATTTTTGGTGTACATGAGGAAGCTAATGAGAACACTGAAGATCTGAATCAAAGTGTTGTCGAAAAGGTTTTTCTTGGTAGCCTCGGATTTGCTGTGAACACAATCGAAACGAATACATCTGAATTGGGCAAAAAAATATAAAGAAAGTATGACTTCAATGAAAAAAATTTAAATTTTGAGCAACTGCAGTAAGCTGAAGGGTAGCAGCCTTTCAATATCGGAAGATATTTCCTACAGTACTCTCCCAATCAGAAAAATTTTGTGGGAGTGTGCTAAACAAGACAAAATCAACAAAAATAAAGTTTCACTCTTGTACAACAATCTGAAAATCAACGATGAGTAGTATATTTGAGATGAAGCAGAGAATAAACGAGTTAAATGTGGTCGCGTTCACACTCCACGACCAGATGAGCAAGGTGCCAGTACTAGCACGTGACAACTTGAAAAGAGCATAACCGAAAAGCTGAAGCTTATAAATCCTAACGCCTGAAGTGTTGTGAATAAAATTGAAAAAGAAGTACATGTACTGTATTCTTGTGACCCACATGTGTTGATAATAACCGAAACATGGCTTCGTCCGAAATAAATAGTTCCAAGATAGTACCACCTTCATATTCAGTTATACGTAAGGACCATGAATCAAGGGGAGGGGGAGGGGCAGTGCTAATTAAGAAAGAAATTCAATGTACTGCCTTTGATGAACTTACAGATATAGAGTTTGTCTGGTGCAAACAAAGTGTTGGTTCGACTCAAATATTTGTTAGGCGCAGTTTACTTTATACAAAACGCTGCTATAGATGTTCTAGAGGCAATGCAGTTAAAAAACGTGCAAATAACTCATGTACGACATTAATTATTGCTGGTGACTTTAACTTGGCAAAAATAAATTGGTGCGAAGAGACGTTAAGTACTAATAGTCATGACCAACACGTCAAACTTCTTATGAGCACTGCATTCAGCGCCGGCATGGAACAGGTTGTGACAGAAGCCACTAGAATGAGCGAGAAGGGAGGATCGATACTCAACCTAATATTCCTTAACACCACTGATCTTGAATACGGTGTATCCATTCATGAAGGAATCTCGGATCATAAATTGGTCTTTCTGTCTTGTTCGGTACCCTATCGTAAAAATAAACTTGATGTTAGCATGGTTATTTTTGAGAATTATTTGCATAGTGAGGATGAGTCAGTAATAGATTATCTTGAGAGGTCACTGGATGAATTTGCAGAAACACAGGGACATCAATGAGTTGTGGAACAGTTTCAAGACAATAATAGCGTACTCCAAGGGCAACTTTAACCAACAAAGACTAAAAACAAAAAAAGGCAAAACCTGTGGATAACTCTGAGATATTATTCATATCAGACATAAAACTAAAACGTAAACGCAAAAGAACAAAAAATAGCATTGAAGTGGTAGAGCTAGCGGAACACTTAAAGACGAAGTTAAAAGAAGCAAGAGAAAAGTATTATTCTAAAACACTTTCCGGTTTTATGAAAAATGAACCGCAAAAGTTCAGGTGTCATTTGTCCCGTAAAAAGAGAAAATAATGCATACTAACTGCGGGATGCTACACTTACAGATGAAGTTGACATAGCAAATGCTTTTAATGCATATTTTCAGTCGAATTTCACGGTGGAAAAAAATATGGTACTCTTTCAAGAAATAACTTTGAATGTCGAAGCACACATGCCAGAACTTAGCGTGGAGTGAACAAGGTATTCTGTCACTACTGTTAAATCTTGATACTAAAAAAGCACCAGGGCCGGATAAGATAACTGCTTTCTGAAAAGACATGCAGAATGGGTCGCAAAATATTTAGTCATCATATATACAGTAAAACCTTGTTATAACAAAATGGGATATAACAAACTAATGGATATAACAAAGCAATCGTAATTCCCCTTGCTTGCTAATAGTGGGAAGAAACGGAGAGTGGCTATAACGAACTAATGGTTATAACGAAATAATTATGACCGCTCTTTCAACTTTGTTATAACGAGGTTTTACTGTAGTGTATCTCTTCTGCAATGTCAAGTGCCAACAGACTGGCTAGGTGCCAAAGTTATTCCAATACCCAAAACTGAAAACAAGCCTCACTTGAACAACTATCGACCTATTTCGCTTACCTCGGCATGCTGTAAACTATTGGAACACATATTAAGTAAACACATCAGGACTTAGTGGAAGAGAATAACCTATTTTTCTTGTAATCAACATGGGTTTAGAGCTGGTGTTTCTGCAGTCTCACAGCTGAGTGAGACAGTGCATGATTTCGCAGAAGGGATTAACAATAGAGGTCAAACGGATGCTATTTTGATTGATTTATCGAAGGCCTTTGATAGAGTGCCTCACAGTAAGTTAATTCATAAACTTCACGCTACTCGTACTGACACAAACTTGTATCCTGGATAAGGGCCTATCTGAGTGCACGCATGCAGTTTGTGGAAATCGGTGGAAAATGTTCAAGCCCTCTCAACATATATTCTGGTGTGCCACAGGGCTGCAGTGCTCGGGCCCTTGTTGTTTCTCATCTATGTAAATGACAGGCAATATTTGTCACCCATCCACGAAGGTCAGACTCTTGGCAGACGACTGCATTTTGTACTCTAATATAACCAACCAGAACGATCAGGAAATTTGAATTCGTCATTAAATGCTTTATCACAATGGTGCCTGGAATGGGGAATGAATATTAATTAGCCAGAAATTTTTAGCGATGACCATAACCCACAAAAAGAAGTTCTTGAATTTCTCTATGAAATTTGTTCCACGCCCCTAATAAAAACAGACCAAGTTAAATACCTAGGAGTTCAAATAACACTGGACTTAAAATGGGATACAGATGTTAATTATATGTGTAATATTGCTCGCCAAAAGTTGGGCTTCCTGAGGAGACAGTTAAGAAATACAACACTAGAATGCAAGATAACTGCCTATAAGTCATTAATTCGGCCTACATTAGAATAAGCGAGCATGGTATGGGACCCTCACCAACTATATCTATCATACGGTTTAGATAAAATTCAAAACTGGGGCTTACTATTTATTTTTTCAAAAGATAGGTGTCACAGAGAGTTTGTCCAATTTGCTTAAACAATCAAAATTGCAAAGTCTTGGAGTTAGACGGATTATTGCACGCTGAAAGTTCATACATCAACTTTATCATGGTCACCTTAAAATGAGCGCTGATTATTATTTGGAAAAACCACACAGTCACTCAAATCGAGACTAACCACACTAAGAGATCGGACCATACATCAGCAATAATGACACGTTCAAGTATTCATTCTTCGTTCATAGCATTAAAGATTGGAACTTATTGCCGGAGGAATTAATCACAATTTGCGAAGCGCAGTCGTTCCTGAATAGCTTGACTAAGCACTTTCAGAAATTTTAATCACATTATCATTGATTTTACATGTAGGATATCTTAAAAACATTCACTTTTTACTGTATCAGCATTTGTTGAATGTAATCTGATGAAAGCATGTGTTTGTGTACAGTACCCTTGTCAAATAAGATGAAAACTGTGTTTAATTTCTGTGTCATTGCTTGATTGAATTTTTATATAATGCCATAATAATATACTATGTTCTCCGTTGTTATGTATTTATGTATTGTGTCAAATATAGTGTAACCTGCCAGGGCCTGGAAAAGCCTGCAGTTTTTCAATAAATAAATAAATAAATATATGTTGCCTTCTCAGAATAGGTGAGCACACAAAGATGCCCAAACTTAGAAGTTGGCGCGCCAGTCGTCCCCGTGGATATCGCTGAGGAGTCAACGGAAGCCAACCAGTGGCAGACGTGCCCGCAAACACACACGCACATAACCACAAGACAACAATAGCGACAAAAAGAATTACTGTACAAACACTTTACAAACATTATGGCAGTCAGAATAAAACACAATTGGAAACAGAAGAGGCACTTTGGGGGCTCCGTGCCAAACCAAAAGAAAAATTGATTAAGAATAGAAAACAAGTTTGCAGATGGCTTAATTCCTCTAGCAAACATAACCGACAGTGACGATAACCGTTGCAAAACTTGTGCAAAGAAAAATATATATTAAAAACAGGGTGTCTAGCGACCGGGAAAATCGGGAATTGTGAGGGATATTTTAATTACCAGGAAAAATCAGGGAATTGTCAGGGATATTTTTAAAAAGCAAGCCCAGTTAGAAAAAGGAGACGGAAACGCCTTCGAGTGCCCTCAGCAAAGACTTGAGGACTTGGGGGCAGAAAAATAGGCAATAAATTCTGCTTAGAGCGGAGCGCGGGCTCTGCTCACCCAATGTAGTGTGTGCTACCCGATGCAAAGGGAACAGCCGACAAATCCAGTCAACAAAGGAGTGCCTAAGTAGTGTGTCGTTAAGAGTTAGTGATTCTGAACTGGTAACACTCTTAGGAAGTTTGTTCCTTTGCTTATTGTGTTTGGAGAGAAGGATGCTTTGACAAACTTTTGACAAAAGTTCTACATAATGGTTCAATGATCGTTTGATAGTGTGTTTCTCGTAGGCCTGGCTTGATTAAAGGCCAGTCACAAATTGTCATGTACTGTAATAAAAAGAAACTTAAGACAATTTTATTGTCGTGACACTGTATCATGCAGTCCTGACAAGGCATATAATTCTGAATGTATGCACCTAGGGTCATTTTGTTATTTTTAATCATTTGTGAATGAATTTTTCATATAAGTCAACATATATCTGTTAGAAAAAAAGTGAAAGCCGTTTACAACTCCCTGTAACGCCGAATTGGAGCGCAGCTCTTGAGGAGAAGGATGGAAGGGTACTGAGGGGTGGGTATAGACCTTCTCCTCCTCCTCCCCTCATTCTTCAATCTCCTCTGGGGGAGAGGGGGTCAGGTGACCTCGGGGAGGGGGTCACATGACCTCGGGGAGGGGGTCGCTTGACCTGGGGGAGGGGGGTCACATGACCTGGGGGAGGGGGTCACATGATCCTGAGGGAGAGGGGTCACACCCCCTCCCCCCTTTCTCTTGAGGTCACATGACCCAAGGGGCTGCATGGTGCATTATGGGACATATCCCATAATGCACCGCGCAGTTACGGCAACGCCGACGCCGCTCAAGCCGGAAACGGGCGCCTAAGAGCTGCGCTCTAAAATGGATCAGTTAAACATTTTAGCATTTATTTGATACTATCAAACTTCTTGCAATCACTTTGGAACAAATTCTACGGCACAAAGAGTGAACCTCTGCCTGCCACCTGAATCTCTTTTATTTTTGGTCGTAGAAACTTTCAGTTGGAAAAAAAGGGTGAGAATCAAACAAAATTAAACATCCAATAAATCCACAATTTGTTTTAGCCTAACAGATGCACAGCTAGTTCATATATGTTTGTTGTGTTTAGTCCACTTTGAGCCAAATCTGACACCATGAAGAAAGAATGCCGGGTACCCCTTTAAAGGTGTGCATTGGTGTGGTCTCTCTGGAAGTAAGCAAACATGATGCTCCATTCCAATCCTTGCCTTTGTTATTGGAACCATGGAGTTTGCAAAGGTACCTGAAACTCACTTGCCACAAGTGAAATTATTGTCATTAAAAATATAAAACTAGTCATCAATACATTTGTCTGAGCGAGACAGATTACCACCAGAAAAGGGGGCGTATCGAAAACCATTGCTGTCGTAGGACAGCAGGAGTCATCAAATCTCTTCCAAATTTGTTCAAATCTCATTTAGCTCCTCAAACTTTGCTAATGGTAGATGTATCCTAAATTAAAGATAAAGTGGACAAGTTCAAAACCCATAAGTAATTACCATTGTAAGCTGGTCGGAGTGCTTTTTTCAATTCCGCATGGCCACAAAGCCGAATGCATGGAAGGTACTGCGCTACCAGCCAACAAAATAGATTTACAACATTTGGGGGAATTAGACACTTAAATAGATTTTTGCCAATACAGTCGCCGACCAATTATTTGGATTTCGCAGGGACCGTAAAATGTCCGAATAATAGAGCAGTCCGCGAAATCGGCAGATTGAAAAACTTGCCTTTATTACGCCTAAGCGGGCTTAAAAGCCGTAAATAGTGCCTTGCTTCCAGGTTATGCCTGCGTGCCTTGTTTTTGCTACACCTCCATTTGCGTTCGGCAACTTTCTGTTAGCTTGAGAATCGCTGCCTTCTTTCTCTAGCGTTATGCTCAAGTACTTTCTGCGCTTTTAACGACTCATCGCGGTGGCGGAAGAACAGAGGGGGCCATGACGTCCAAGCCAGTGTCGTCCAAACGAGATGAGAGGCACAATCCACGAGCGCAAAATGGCGACTGGCGACGCAAAAGTGGAGCGGATGCGCGAAGGGATGGAAGGAAACAAAACAAAATGATAACGATGATAATGATCATGGCGTGCAGCTAAATGGAAAAAGGGCTAGCATGGCGTCACCTAGCGGTAGGACTCGGGAGTACTCAAGTAACTCTGCGAAACCAAGCCAATCCATTTGCAGCCAACATAAAATCCAAAATGGCCGCTTCTCGGTGGCGTTTCCCGCTGATCGTTCGCGACGGTTTTGTCCGAATAATCGAACTTTTGGACTTCAAGCTGTCCAAAACATCAGTCATTTATATGCACTATTTCTATGGGGCATGTCACGGTTCCTCCTTTAGGTCCGAAGTATCGAACAAGTCCGACTGCATCGGAGTCCGAAAAAATGGTCGGCGACTTTAAAGCATTTTTTATAGTTAATTGTAATTAGTGCTTTCATGAACTAAAATTTAAAAAAAAGGTAGTGATATAATGAGCTGTTCAGCTGAAGCGGCACTGCAGCAGTGGCTACCAAACTCATTTGTAAAGCAAGTCACTATCTTGGTTGGGCTTTCCTTTTGTGCCCTATTGCAAATTATGTCTTTTTTAGGTGATGGAGCAGCTCTGCTTGGGGAGTCCTGCTGCCCACTGAAAGCCACCGAGGACATCTGGTTTAAATGCTGCTTCTGCACCTATGTCACTAGAGATCAGTATGAAATCATGAGCCATCTGCTTTCTCATGGTAGTGAACAACTCAACACTGCTGGGAAACCTTATAAGTGCAAGCAGTGCCCCCAAGCCTTTGCTCAGAGTATGCATCTAGCCCGCCATAATCGAACACACAGTGGTGAGAAACCTCATAAGTGCAAGCTGTGTCCCCTAGCCTTTTCTCAAATTGTCACTCTGACCTGGCATAATCAAACACACAAAGGTGAAAGGCCATACAAGTGCAAGGTGTGTCCCAAAGCTTTTGCTTTCATTTCCGCTCTGAAAACACATAATCGAACACACACAGGTGAAAAGCCATTCAAGTGCAAGCTTTGCCCCAAGCCTTTGCTCACAGTGGCAGTCTGACTGCTCATAATCGAACACACACAGGTGAAAAGCTATTCCATTGCAAGCTTTGCCCCAAAGCCTTTGCTCAGAATAGCCATCTGAGCCGCCATAATCTAACACACACAGGTGAAAGGCCATACAAGTGCAAGTTCTGTCCCCTAGCCTTTTCTCAGAGTAACACTCTGACCCGCCATAATCAAACACACACAGGTGAAAGGCCATACAAGTGCGAGCTCTGTCCCCTAGCCTTTACTTGCAAAAGCAGTCTTATCCACCACAACCTAACACACAGTGATGAAAAGCCTTATAAGTGCAAGCTTTGTCCCCAAGCCTTTACTCAGAATCGCCATCTGACCTGCCATAATCGAACCCACGCAGGTGAAAAAGCTTAACTGTAAAGGGGATCATATGCTTTTGCTCATTTCAAGTTCCTTTGCGCCTGCTCTGAATGTGCTACTTTAAAGTGGTTGACTATGTTTGTAAAAATGTCTTTATTGTTTTATTTTGTTATTTATCCCCATCGGTAGAAGATTTTTTTTTCTTCAGAAAATACATGTGTGACTAGAATTCAATTTCACTGTTTTTTAATAAAAAGAAAAAGGCTTGCAGTTTCAACTCACTTTTTTTTTTTTCAGCTATTGCAAATTTTGGTACTGAAGTACTTGTGGAGTAACGTTTTGGCAGACGTCCCAAAACTTTACTTCACACATCAGTACCAAAATTTCCTGTATCATGTTTGATGTCTTGTATCATGCTTTGATGTCATTTTAGCAGTTACCTTGGCTTGGCAGGGACTGATTGCAGATATGTGTGTTTTGTGCTTTTCTAATGACAAATATTCTTTGGTTGTGGTCCAATATCTTTTAGGTCTGATCCAATGTCCGTAAAAATGTAATTTTTGTTATTTACTCCTCTATATGCACATTTAGTCTTGTAGAAAGTAAATGTGTGGCCAGAATTCACTTCCACTCTTTTAAGAAAAGGTTGGCTGGTTCAGCTCCCACGCTGTTCTCAGTTGCAGATGTTGGTACTGAAGCAAGTGGAGTAATTTTTAAGGTTTCTAATTTGACATATTTTACCGTGCTCTTCTTTAGCACTCACCTCGACGGGGGATTATTTGACTAGTGTGTATACACCGCAGCGCTTCGTGATACCGATTGGTACATCGCTAGTTGAATCCCGTACCGCCCAGCTGGTTTTGCAATATATTGACACTAAACCAATACGCATCTTTTGTAATGCTGTAATGCAGGGGTCTCCAAACTTTTTTGCCAAAGGGGCTGGATCGGGGATCTGTCACTATTTCGAGGGCTGGAATACAAATAAGTAAATAAAGGAATAAATAAATATTCCCAGATGAGCATTTAAATAAAAAAGTAAAATTCAGCATAAAAATGAAAAAGTACAGTATAGCATAAAAATTAAAAACAATCTAAGGTATATGAATATATTTACCTTATTTTTAAATTTAATGTTTAGCTAAGTGTGACATTACACAGTAATTGGGACCCAGGAGAGTCACCAGGCAGAAATCTGTGTATAATAACTTTGGCATCTTCACGCAGGGCATAAACACGAATGAGAATGATAGAACTGATGATGACAATATGCACTTGACAACAACATAACTCGAAGAACTGAAGCTTTGAAGTATTGTGAATAAAATCGAAAAAGAAGTACATGTACTGTATTCTTATGACCCACATGTGTTGATGATAACCGAACCATGGCTTTGTCCGAAAATAAATAGTTCCAAGATAGTACCACCTTCATATTCAGTTATACGTAAGGACCTTGAATCAAGGGGAGGGGAGGGGCAGTGCTATTAAGAAAGAAATTCAATGCACTGTCTTAAATGAACTTACAGATATAGAGTTTGTCTGGTGCAAACAAAGTCTCAATTTGACTCAGTTTTTGATAGGCACAGTTTACTGTAAACGAAACGCAGCTATCGATGTCCTAGAGGCAATGCATGATTTCATATTAAAACGTGCAAATAACCGTACCAAATTAATTATTGCAAATGACTAACTTGCCAAAAATAAATTGGTGCAAGAGACGTTAAAGGGCACTGACACATCAAAATCATATTTTGTTTTTATTATCTGAAACGATTGAAAACGATGCCGGACATTACCCTCAAATTCGAAACTTAAAAATTCAGTATTTGTGAAGTAAAAAAAAATTTTCCAAATGCTCGAATTCGAAGTTCTTGCGTGATCCGCGCCGGTACGTTGACGTCAAGTATCGCAAAGTCCTGAGAGTCTACTTTATTTCACGACTCCGTGCTGTTGCCATTGCGACCCCAAGCGAGGAGGAAAGGAGCGAGAGAGATAAGGGCACCGTTGGACCGTGAAAAACCGGTTTCTTCGTCCAATTCCTTGACTCACCGATCATCCCCTGCTCGAGCGCTGCCAAGTTTTCCGAAAGAGGGTACAAATCTAGGTGGCGACATCACACTGGACTCTGATTTTTGGTATTTCAAAAAGAAGGGCCGTAGTGCGTTCGCCTATTGCGTTAAAAGACATGTTTTACGATTGCCGTTATTAAATGTTATAGAAATGTCGCCTACAAAGCTTCTATATTTCATGATTTTTGACGTCACGAATCAAAAGAAGCGAGGAGGCGAAAAGCGAGAGAGGAAAACGCAAAAATAAAAAAGTGTGCGCACGCATAAAATATTTTTTTTTTGCAATGTGTTTTTTTGCATGTTTATGACTACAACTTGCATTGTTTTAGGCAATAAAAAAATAGACCCTTGGGGTGTCAGTGCCCCTTTAAGTAATAGTCATGACCAACACGTCAAACTTCATATGAGCACTGGCATTCAGTGCCGGCAAGGAACAGGTTGTGACTGAAGCTACTAGAATGAACGAGAAAGGAGGATCAATACTCAACCTAATATTACCTTAAATACAGTGTATCCATTCATGAAGGAATCTCAAATCATAATTTGGTCTTTCTGTCTTGTTCGGTACCTTATCGTAAAAATAAACAGTGATGTTTACAAGGTTGTTTTTAAGAATTATTTGCATAGTGAGGATGAGTCAGTAATAGATTATCTCGAGAGGTCACTGGATGAATTTGCGAAACACAGGGACATCAATGAGTTGCGGAACAGTTTCAAGACAATAATAGCATACTTTAAGAGCAACTTTAACCAAAGAAGACTAAAACAAAAGAAAAAGGCGAAATCCGTGGATATATTTGAGATATTATTCATATCAAACATAAACTGAAACGTAAATGCAAAAGAACAAAAAATAGCATTAAAGTGGTAGAGCTAGTGGGACACTTAAGGGGGGACACTACCTAAGCATGTCTATTTTTGAACCGCTCACTCAATCGGCGTGAAATTTGCAGGTGGTGTTTGTAGCCATATAGAAGGAGGGCATGCAAAGTTTCAGCCCTGTGAACCAATTTTATGAGGTTCTATACCCCCAGAACGAAGTAAAGCATAGCTTTGCATGGAATCTGCTCAATGAATCTATCGTTGAGAAATGGTGTTGATCACCACATATTTTCTGGTGGAATGCATACTGGAATACTTGTTGCCGGTTACTATGAAAAGAAATTTTAAAAAATATGCATTTTTCAAGTAAAAAAATTTATGAAATTATTTTTTTTTTTTACATTTACCAAGTTTTGCAAATTACAATTTTTCATAATAAAGGAACATGAAAATGCAAAATCTAAGTTCATAGTAACCGGCTCGATAAAATTTCGGCATATAATCCACGAATATTAAGTCTCTCAGTAGTTTCATACTGAAACGATAGTTTTATTAAGGTGGGATTTGCTGCCAAAAAGCTGAACTGAGAAAAACGCGTTTGAAATTTCAAGTCCACTTTTTTTATTATTTCAACTTCTTTCCTCAAAAGAATTGTCTGTGGTGTCTTCATGTGACCTAGAACTCTCCAGCTCCATATGTTGGTCCTTCTTCTTCGATTCTCTTCTGCTCATTTGCGATGGCTTCGAGCTTGCGACGTTTCTGGGCGGTCTTAGAGGTGTCCAGTGCCTTCACCTTGGCCTTCAGGATCTTCTGCTGGGTTGCCTTCCTGGTGCGCTCCTCGTGGTGGCTTCCGGGGCAGATGCCCATCTTCTTGAGGATCCTCTCAAAGCCCTTAGGCCCCAAGCTGTATTCAAGAACAGCCATGGCCACAGCAGTTTCCACTGTCCTCAGCGATGCGAATTCCGTCTTGGGGCATCTCTTCCAGATGAGCGCGTTGAATGACTCATTCGCGTTCTGAGTCTTCATTCTGCAGCACCTTTGAAGCAGGCTCCGATCGGACAGCCGGTTGTAGATGGGCACCAGCTCCTTTGCAATGTCCCTCGTGAAGGCTGGGCGATGTGGGCGTGGCACAGACGGTTTCCCAGCAGCAACCAGCGCGTTGTGGCGGTTGTAGTGGCACCACGAGTCTTCTCCGCTAGGGCAAGCGACATGCCGTGGTGCTTCATCAGTAGAGTATGAGTGCAAGAGACTTGCGTACACACCTTTCTGCATCTTGGTGACGTCAGGAGCGTTGTCTTTCAGAGCAGTCGCATAATAGTTTGTTAGCTTTCTCATCATGACGTTAGTCAACTTCCCCTTCCCTCCAAGGCCTTTTTTGCTCTTCTTTAACTTTTCCATGCCACTGTACATCCTCTTGGCCACGTGGTTGACACAGCTAGTCTTCCTTCTGGATGTCCTTGTCATAGACGCCAAGACCAGCAACGTGCGTGTATCGCCTTGCTGTCACCATCACTTAGCATGGTGACATACTGCAGCTTGTGGAGCTCCAAATATCTGCTGAAGATGACTCCTGCAGCCGCAACCTCCATAGCGTTTGACGATCCTCCGAAGTTCTTCTGACAAACATCTTTATGAGACTCCATCCAGGCCTGGTAGCCTTCTGCGTCTCCTTTGGGCCCAGGTTGCATCCGTGACAGTGCTTGCTGTGAACGGAGAAGTCAAGCACCAAACCGGTTGTCACTTCAATGACTGCGCCAACCCCGAAGTTCGACGTGTGGCCACGCTTCTGCCAGGTACCATCGTAGCTGACGCAGACGTCGAGCAAGTCATCTGCGTTGTTGACATGGTCTTCTTCATCCTCGGACACCTGAGCTCCTCTCACTGCGGTCGCTGCCTCCTGCATCACGTCGCGCGCTGCTGCCATGGACGCTTCGTGCACCTTCTCTGCAGTGTTCTGATAGGTCTTTAAATGCATCGGCGATGGAACATTCATGCCCCGAAAAGGTTCTTCAGCTTCGTGAAGCTGATGCCGCAGTCCTTTCCGACGACACAAAGGCGCGCGAGCAAGCTCGCTCTGCCGGTCTCTCCGGCAGATGAATATATATACCTTATTTTTAAATTTAATGTTTAGCTAATTATGACATCACACAATAATTGGGACCCGGGAGAGTCGCCAGGCAGAAATCTGTGTATAATAACTTTGGTATCTTCACGCAGGGCAAAAAGACTAGTGAAAATGATAGAACTGATGGTGACAATATCCACTTGATACAACTCGGGCCACTAAGCACAATACACAGGGGAACGCAAAGGAATTTGATATATGTAGTTATGCGAACATAAAACAGAGTGCTAAGCATGGTAACGCTGGTGACGACATGCTAAAATAATATGACAAGGGGACATGCCTTTTTATTGACAGTTTTCTTTTTTATTGTGTATCTTCGTCTGTAGCAGCGGGCTGTGTGGGCGGGGCTTCATTGGAAGGACCGTGGCCAGCCACTGGCCGGTCGGGAGTTCCGTGCGGGCCGTAATTGGCCCGCAGGCCGGAGTTTGGAGACCCTTGCTGTAATGCATTCTGAAGACTGCATATTGATGAAAGGTGTCGCTGTAGAGAACCTGGATCTGACAATAACACACTCATAAAAAGTGTTTTCACCATCCTTTTCTGTGCTGGAATTTTCAAAATTTTGTATTTATATGACACTTGCTTTGAGGTACATCACTCTGTATTCTTTAGGTGGTCACAATATTGTTGCTCTGTGCTCTTTTTTCTGACTGTTGTTCCAGTGTTGCCTCGCCTCCTGCAACAGAATTCTTTGACTAAGTGGCGTACCCAGGGGCCAGGCTTATGGGCTTCAGCCCCCCCCCGCCACCACGAAATTTAGCGGACCCTATAGTATAAACATGCATTTTGGACCCCCTCTCCGCACCTCAAGTCATGGACATCCCAGCCACCTCCCCCCCCCCCCCCCCAAAAGATATTCCTGGCTACGGTACTGCAGACTGTATGTGTCGTTGTACATCACACTAATAATTTTGCTTATTTTTTGTATTGTGCAGTACTATAGTAATTTATTGCTATGCTTTCCTGATGGCAAACATTCTTAAGTTCTTTAACAAAATGAGATGGGCCAGAGCAGCTAAGTCTCAAGGAATACAAATACACCCATAATTCTGCTTGGGCGACCGACTTAAGTTGTTTAATTTGTATTTTTGTTTTTGCACTGCATAACGTATTTTGTAAAAACATCTTCACTGTGGTTGTTGGCTTCATTGTTTCTTACTCTTATCTCATTTGTCTTGAACAAGACCTGCAGATGATAAATGTATATTCAGACTTCTGTTTTGCTGTTCCTCCGAAATAAAGGTTCACAGTTCTAGCTTCCACGGTGCTATATTCTTTTTCTGCCGTTGCAGATCTTAGTTGAAGTGGAATGATATATATAGTAATGTGAAAGTGAAAAGTAACTGTTTGGTATATTACAGCAGAGCTGTTAAGGGCTAGTTTCCCCAGGATCATGGCCGCCGGATTAAAAATTATGACACTGAACTCTGGACAGCTACCGCCATCTATGAGCGACAGCGGCAACCAGACAACTGGTTGCTCATAGATGGCGGCAACCTCTCTTCGGAGGAAGAACAGTGGGAGCGGAGCGAGCGGCGATGTGCGCAGCAGCGCGAATGGTTCCACAACCGCCAATGAAGCCGCTATCGCCTAAAGATCCACTGCGTCGAGCGCTTGAGATTTTCTTGCGAAAGGATAGCAGATCGCTCGCCCTGGAAAGCCACCGCCGAGAACAGAAGCTACAGCTCCGCTGCTCTTTCTTCTTCACATAAATAAAAAGGCTGAAAGTTAAACAAGAAAAAAGGATTTTGTTGAGTTGCTTGATAAAAGCCAAGATCAGAAGTTTGTCTTTCTGCGTTTCGCATTAGTAAAATGTGGAATGACCGTTGGTATTTTTGTGAGGTTTATTTTTCGTCATGCAGGTTGCCCGTCGCATTCAAAAATCTATTTCTTCAATTGGATGAATGAATGAAATGTGCCACTGGTGCAATGGCACTTCAGAATGTTCCTGTTTTGCCATCCTGCACCATGCTGGGATCTCGCTGTAGCAGTTTCATTGCCATGAAATTGACTGCCAAGTGGTCGTGCACATGACAGCAGTGGTGGTTTGTGCTGCAGATCATGACAATTAATAGCCCCATTCCTGCCTTCCAGGTGGTTTGAGTATAAGGAGATCTGTTTTTAGTATTGCTGCGAAATGCATGTCAGTACATTGCTGCATTGACAAAACATGGAACAGAGACTCTATAGTTTACCGCTGAGGTTCTGAAACTTCTCGACCTCGAGGAAGCCATATCTGCCTCGAACAGCAGCCGGGGGACGGCTCCCGGTCTCAGCACCGGTGCAATAAAGCAGCGCAGAAGTCTGTAGACCTTGTAAACAATAATATGCCGACTAGGGAGTGCTTGGCTCATAGTTACTTATCGGCGAGTGGCTCCTTCTCTCAAATAGCATTAAACCGACGTACACTTCGAGCTTTCCACTTTTGCCCGCCACCTCCTTTCCTATATCCTCTCCACGTTTTACCTTGCCCCAGCCTGGTTCCCCCCTTGCAGCTTAGGAGAGGGGAGCGCTGAGAGGATTATCTTCTCTGCAGAAACACGCAGGTTGTACGTCGGCCTTTAAACTGAAAGAACGCACTACTGAGGGACAGGGGCGGTCGAGGAAATAGGGAGCTCGGGAACCTCCGAGCGGGCACGTAGCCAGGATTTTGTTTCGGGGGGGGGGGGGGGGCCGGGTCGCCCATGACAAAATGCTGTATGAGGGGGAGGGGGGAGAGGGGGTCCCAGCAAAATGGAAGATTTCAGGGGGGGGGCATGGGCTCCCCCCCCTCTTCCCCAGCTACGTGCCTGCCTCCGAGGGTACTCCCGGGGAACCCCAGAGTTCCCAGGAACCCAGATTGAAAACCCACAATATAAAAAAACTTTTGAACTAGTTTTTTTTTTTTTTACTCCCACTCCTTAGCACTAACATCTTGGTAACCGTGTATTAAATGACATTTTCCTCTCTTCAACCACTATTGCCTATAGCCGTTGTGTGACTGGTGTATCTTGTTGCACCATGCACTTGTCCAGTGGGTTGGCATTGTGCCTCTTGGCCCTGTTCACCAGAGTTCATGGACTGTAAACGTCAAACAAAAAAAAATGAAAGACGTTTACAATTCTCTAATGCGAAATTAGAGTGCAGCCCTTGAGAGGAGGGGAGGGTATGCCTCTTCATACCCTCTTCTCCTCTCCTCCCTTCGCATTTAGCAGGAAATTTCCATCAATTTCCCCCGAATTTAGCGAAAATTTTCCTGCTAAATTTAGCGGGGAAATTGACCTCGCATGACCTCAACATCAATTCCAGTCTCCCCGCCAAATTTAGCGGGGAAACTGTTACGTCCCATAATGCAATGCCGCGTGGTTACGTTGACGCCGCTTAACCCGGAAATTGGCGCTTATGAGCTGCGCTCTAAAACTGTCTTTTGTTCGTTTTTTAATGTTTAGAGGTACACTGACAGGGGTATGCATATCCTTATTGAAAAAAAAAAATTGCATGAATTTATATAAGAACTGATATGAAATATCCAAAAACTGATATGCGACATATGAAACTGATATGAAATTCCCAAAGACTGATATGTGACATATGAGAACTGATATGCAACATATGCCAACTGATATGCAGCATACAAGTTAATATGTGAATTCAATAATAACTTATATGACTGCATATCAGAATTTTCAATGCGTCCACTAAACATATCAGAAACACATTCATATAATTTTGTTCAGTATACGACGTGCCGCGCGGGCGAGCAAACACGTGGCTTGGAACTCAGTGGAGCGGCTTGATTTCTTGGCTTTCAAATAATTACGGCATGAGCGTTTACTTTTTACGAAGAGATTCATCCCCTGAGCCGTTCAAAATACTCTCAGAGGTATGACATTACTGAAAACATATCAACAGATTGGGAATATTATTTATTGCTTGGGTGGTCACCGAGAAAATCCGTACCTTCAAAACGACCAGTATATAAAAGGCGGGAACGCAGAGCTCAGAAGTAGTTATTGGGTGTGCTGTTGTATTCATGTTTGTTGTACCGTGTATGTGTATTGCTCAATGTATATGTTCAGCTGATGCTAGTGGTATGCGGAATGTATCTACATGGTGGCTTAAGCAAGTAAAAAATACTTTTGTAGCACATGAATTGGGCGGTGCCTAGCGCCACCTAGCCTAGCTGAAACTGATATGCGACATATGAAGCTGATATCAAAATAATAAGTCCTGATGTAAAGTAAGTGTCAATAGGCATATAAAAAAGAAAATTCATATTTTTTCTCAGTAGGTTGTATGCTCGCCGAGGTTTGGCTATTAGACACGGATGAGAGGGAGAACAGGACAACACAACGCAATAAGTTCAACTGATTATTACGCATAAGAACAGGTGTTAATACTCTACGCCATCGCGTCACTAAACCAATATCCTGCCCTGCCACTGTTTGCAAGAAGGAGAGAGACACAGTTCAGTTATATTGCTGCATACGTGTCAGAGCAGGCAACGTGCACGGTTGCTAGTGGAGGAACGCGGCTGAAACCCATTCGACCCAATTCTTTCCCTTATAATATGCACTCTGCCGGAAAATTCCTAGCCCATTTTTGGCAGTTGTGTTCTTTTAGAACTTTTTTTAACGTATGTTTATCAAAGCCGCCGTAACATGCTGCTTCGGGACTGTTGCTCTTCCTCGCGACGCGAGATTCTGGTACCTTATATACCCTTTATGCTCGTCGTATTGAAGCTACGGATTTTCTCGGTGACCACCAAAGCGGTAAAAAATATTGACGGCATGTTGATATTTTTTTCAGTAATGTCATACCTCTGAGAGTACCTTGAATGGCTCAGGGGATGAATCTCTTAGTAAAAAGTAAACGCTGATTCCGTAATTATTTGAAAGCCAATAAAACAAGCCGCTCCACTGCGGTTCCAAGCCATGTGTTTGCCTGCCCGCACTGCACGTCGTGGCCAGTTTTAGAGCGCAGCTGTTAAGGCTTATTCACACAGTGCATCTTTTCAACGCGCCACAGTTTTGCGAAACCGAGATTTTATGAAATCGGCCTGTTCACACGTAGTGTTTGACGCGCGAAACCTGTGACGTATTCACCCACGAGAATTTCTCCAAACCTTGTCCTCTGCAGCTGGAATATCAGGCGTTCTGCATCAAAATGATACGAAGTACGCACAGTGTGAAGAGACAGTCTGCTTTATTAATACCACTCAAAAAATTCCGCCATATTCGGCTCGCTGGGTTTACTATACTTAGTTTTTGACGTGTAAAGTTAAAAAATGTCCCGAGCTTTTCATGATATCATATCATCTAGTACATGCGGAATTTTTCAGCATTGGTGTGACTGTGATGCAGGCAAAAAGTTCCGATACGGCACTGACAAAGTCTCAACGCGAAAGGCTGTCGTGCTGGCAAAACATGCTCCCGCACGCGCCCCACAATTATTTGACCTAAATGGCTCTGGGAATCGCTTGCGTGGTAAAGTTAATACCCTTTTGTGAAATACTGGTAAACAACACAAAGTTACCGTGTCGCAGGCTGCACAGGCCGATGCACTGGACATGTCGTCTCGGAGACCGTGCATTCAGAGGTCGCCGCCGACCGATCGCCACCTAACCAGGCTTGCAGCATGACATGCTCTCCCGTGCTCGGCAAGGGTGCCCTGAACGTGCGCTCAAATTGCTGAAATGGCGTGAGGAGGTGAAAGGCAAGGGGCATTCACATCAGGAACGGGCAGAGCCGATGCACGATGCGTGCGCGAGCATAAACAACGTTAAAAAATGCCGTCATTCGCCGCCATCAAATGCGTCTCACAAATTATGTAATGTGTGGCCATATCCCTTCTCCGCTACTCGTATGTAACTTGACAGCTACTCTGTCGTGGGGCATGCTGGTAAAAGAATCTTTGGGATACATAGCGATTCCTACAGCCGAATGCAGCACACTTTATCATGGCTCTCACTGCGAATAGCCGTCAACTCAACCACCGGCATGGCGTGGTTGTTTCCGGTGTTCGATGTCATTGTGTGACAAAGGTGCAAGGCATATGCAATGCCGGCGGATCAGATGTAAATGGTGAATCGTCTGAAATCTCACGCTGAAAATTTTATAACATTTACTGGTCATTGCTTGACTCAGACAGGCTTGATGAATCTTAGTTCATTATTTCCCACGGACGATCACAACGGCTTTTGACAGCTGCTGACTCTGGGCGAAACAGGCTCAAGCTGACAATATGGTGATGTTCATACAACATCACTGGCCTCGCAACAAGATGGCAACCAATAAAGTTGCAGGTTAGTTTCGGTTTCGGATTTATCGCATTTCTACAATTGAATCATTTAAAAAATTTGGGGGAAATTTATTTGCTGCTTGAGGCTGTTTCTCGCACTCTTTCAGAAAATTTATTTAGTTAGAAATGTTCAAATTTACGCCAGAGCTCCCCTTTAATTTGATGACGAGCATCGTACTGTAGCTCACCGTGGCTGACATTGCTCAAAACGGTACGGATTTCTCTTCTGTAAGTTGTAGGTTTAGTTTTATGGTTTTTGCAGCTTTCCTTCAGCTTGGCCAGAGATACTCTTGAGCCACTGGTTTTGAACTCTGTTACAGAGGGGTGAGTCGGTGGTAGAGTATGTTAACTTACCGCATCTCAGGGCATGTACAGAACATAAGCAATTGCATTGGGGAACCTAGAGATCCTGGGTTCTATCATTGCCCTTGCCTGTTTCCGTGCTCATGAGCACCGGCGTGCGGTTGCATACCATTATTGCATGATGCATGTCAGACCCCAGCCTAGCGGCAAGACGACATTTGACGAAATCAAGCCACATTTTGTGTACAGCTGGATTGAACTGCGGGATGTGTTGAAACGGTGTGCCTTGTTTGCACCGTAAATGGTCAGTTTGGCCAGTGCACAGCACCAGTGGCAAACTGGTGTCTTTAGCATGCACAGTGGCTTAAGTGTCTTAACTTTGAGACAGGGGACATGAGGGAAAGACAGCATAAATCTTCACACTCAGCTCTGTGTTTGAAGATTCATTGTTTCTTGTCACTCCAATTTCCACACCACAAATAAAACGTCTACATATTACCAATAAAGTTTATGCACTAACCGGCCTGCAGAAACAAGCAATTTGACGTGTCAAGTAGAAGTCCGTTTTCAAATTAAGTCACTTACTGTTGAGGTCTGCATATTGAAATGACAAGTGTCGGCTTTGCACACAGAAAATGCATAAAAGTGAAAAAAAAAAAAAAAAGAAATTTGCTTTTTCGAGTGGTGTATTGACAGCTGTCCGAAAGAAATAGAGCGATGGCCTTGTTTATTAACTCTCGAAAGAATTCTGCAAACCAAATATTGTCACGAATAAAATAGGAGTCGAATGTGACACTGAAAATAAACGTTTAATGAGGTGAACTTGTACCTACAAGGTACCAGAATCTCGCGTCTGCTGGGGAAGAGGACAGTTCCGGCTTTTATACACATATGTTAAAAAAGTTCCAAACCAGAACACGACGACTGCCAAAAATGGGATAAAATGTTCCAGTAGAGTATATGTAGATTATAAGAGGAAGAAATCTGTCAAAGGGATTTGGACCCTGTTCCTCAGCTAGCAAGCGCATACGTTGCCAGCTCTAACATGCACGCAGCAATATACCTGAATTGCTTTTCTCCCTTTGTTTTTCTGGATGGGTGGTCAGCCGCCCTCCTGCATTTTTTTATATCACATTTACTACAAGACTGCATGCCAGTACAATGCTAGTTCTTGTCGAATTGGGCAGTGGTAGGGGTGGAGCTCAGCATATTTATATTCTGCACTGCGAGTTTTGAGTCAATGTGCCCTAAGCTGCTGTGCGCTAACCCACCTGGCTGCTGATTCGACAGAATGTCATTCAATGAAACAGGTTTGTTCAAGCAGCGTTTGATTAAGCCTCGATTTCAGCATTATTCGTTGCATTGGGTATGTAATGATCAGTGCTTTATGATGCACTCCTAGTTAGCAGTCATATTCATCTTGTCGAAGAGCCCTTCAACAGCATTGAAGGGACATCGCTTACAGCCTTTCAAAGGCAGATGAATCACTGCCTCCGCTGGTTCAAGCATTCCAGCCAGGCTGTTTGATGTCAATTTGAAGAGTTTTACGAAATTTAGTACCCGGAGAAAATATTGGTCTTTTGTTTGTGCAAATTCTGTCACTAAACTTTCTATTTGATGCAACACTTAGTTTTACAATCATGCTTTGATTAGATCAAGTAATTTATATTTGCTTAGAAGTTTTCTTAATGGGGCTATAAAACAATTTTAAAAATTTTCCTTCTTAGCTTTCCTCCTCAACTATCAAATTGCGCAGTTTACCAAACAGTTCAAGAAGGGGGAAAGGAGGAACTCCCCTCTTGCTCGGACTCTCGTTTGTGTATCCGGACATCACCATTCTCCCCCTAGAAAATTAGCCCGTCGCTCAAAATTCTGACAAAAGTTGCTTTCTTCACCCTTTTCTCCCCTAAGCTGACAGTGCTATGGAAGCTATGTGCTCGTTGGGCCAGCCACACTTCTATTTTGTGTCGTGTGATCATGTTTCGTCGTACATACTCATGTGCAGAGAATGAGGTCAGGTGATGAAAAGAGGCGGCCGATTGGTCCGGCAAGCGCATCGCTCCCACCGCACTGTCGGCTTAGGGTTGAGGGGAATATTGTGAGGTCGGGTGTCGTGTGACGTGCTTTGTGTATTGCGGATGTATCACTGTGAAAAGGCAGAGCTTTTGAAGGGAAGGAGGTTCGAAATAGTCTGCTATGTTTTCAAACTTTCGTTCTGAAAATCGGGTTTTTGACTTTGTACCTTCTCTGTTTTGGAACACTAAACAATATGTTATTAGTAAAATCCAAATCCAAATTCCTTTATCCCAGCCCAAAAATTCGTTTCATAACCCCTTTAAAAAAAACCGTGAAAAAAAATAAGTTTTTTTTTTAATATTATGTTAAAAGTCAAAACAAGCGTGTAAAAAAAAGTTGAGAAAAAAAAATTTAGAGCAATATTGACGGCAAGAAATTTGTTTGAAATTTTGTGCGCGAAGTTCATGACGTCACGGGTCATTCCGGAATGACCATCTCAATCGTGAAGGCGAAGCCGATCCACCTCTCCTCCATGCGTCCGAAATGCCGAGAGAAAAAACAAGTAGAAAGGTGGTGACTGCTGACTAAATTGTGTCTCGCACTGTCAATATTTTTTTTCCGTAAAATTGATTTTTTGACACGCTTCTCCCTACCAGACTGCATAAAAAAAACATATTTTTTTCTTTTCAGGGGCCCCAGCAGGAAAAAGAAATATGTTTCAAGATACCTTCCAAGTTTTAGGTCAGATGGTGCAAGGTGGCACCCATTACTAGACACACAGGTATTCCGTTTTTTCATTCATTTGTCATTGTGATCTTGAAATTGCAAAATTCTGGGTGTGCCTTGTGTATGTTATCCTCGTTGCAGTCTGGTTAGCTTGATGCAGTTGGAGGCTGTACTTGCTTTGTTTCTAATTACTGTCATTGCTTTTTGTGTTTAATCATAGGCATCTCAGCTGTTCCCATGTGTCCCTTCGAGCCTCTTCAGGAACCTGACTGCAGGCAGCGATTCGTATGGAACTCGCGCAGTCCTCGGGTCACGGTAAGTTTTTCCTTTCAAATTGTTTCATGAACAGAAGACAGTGTAGGTGTCCAAGCCACGACTTTCTCTATACTTAGGACCTTGTCTCCTGGGCTCTGCCTAAGGAAGAGCCTGCTCCTGGCTTAGTTTCTGCACCTCTTGCCAGGCTGCTCTGAAAGTCGGTCCTCCTAAAATAACTGTATAAGCTTCACCGGTGCTGGAGGAGAGAGTCACTTCAGCTGCTTTGGCAACAACACAACAAACAGAACTTCAGGGTGCGTAACTCCTCATACTCTTACATCTGTCTAGAGGGTTAACTTTGTCTTCGACTGCATATATGTAATGTACCTAGTGTATCAATTTCAAAATGGCTGCTTCTGGTCTGACACAAGAAATGAAAAGGCACGCCGTTTTGGTTGCATTGGCCACCAACCATAGCAATTTGGGTATTGCTACCTTAAATCTGTCAAGGTCCAAAGTTTCAAGATCGCAAAACAACTTTCGGATTCTGATGGTGACGTTGCATCCGTGGCGAAGTCATTAAAACATTTTCAGCGGTCAGGCGTCGTCGGGACGGCTGAGTTTGTAGCAGGTCCAGGACATTGTGAACGACGACCTAGCAAGTTAATGAGGGCCATTGCCAAGCAGCTCTAGGTGGGAGAGTCCACTATCAGGCTTGTGGTACATGAGGACTTAGATAGCAGTCGTACATGATAAGGAGAGTGCAGTTTGTCCCAAAAAACACAGGACAATCGTGTCATTTGGTCCAAGTTGAACAAGCTAAAGTGCCCCGAAGAAACAGATGTGCTTTGTTTGATTTTCTTTCTGACGACAACTTTGACTAAGGCCAAAAGCTCAGCAGAGAAAAGAACAGGGGGCTTTGTACAGCCATGTGGACAAAGCTTTCTGTCATCTGTGATGGTCCTAGCTGTTGTGAGCAACAAGTGCCGCTTTCATGCTGCCACACTTCCAATCGGGGCTTTAGGGTCAACTCAAAGGCCTACATTAAGACCCTGGGCACTCTAGTAAAACCTTGGATAGAAGGAATGGCCAGGGAAGGCCATACATTTTCCAACAAGACGTGACCCAAGAATTGCTGACTGACAACCTTCACGACCATGTCGCCCAAGACATCTGGCGTCCTTCGTACCTCTCCAAATTTAAAACACTTGGACTACTATACCTGGGGCGTCGTCGAAATAGAGACCAACAAGCAGCCCCACAACACCAAAAAGTCGTTAAAGGCGCTGCTATTGGGACCTTCGTGGCCAGCATCAACGAGGCCCGCTTGATCAAGGCATGCAGCCGTTTTCGAAGCCACACTGAGTCGGTCATTGCCGCTGAAAGCGGTTTTATCAAACGAAATTTGAGAACCCGTATAGAAAACTATGTCTGCACCAAACTCTGTGCAAAGGTATGAATATTTATTTAAAACATCTTGTTTTGCTGATTCCACCATTATGTTCTCAAATACCTTGTGCACTTTGTTTATATCATTTTAAGCCCACAGGAGTTTCGTGCGTAGAAACAGTAGTTGTTTACATATTGAGCTTTAAGTATATCAGAAATGTCTAGGCCATTTACCAGATCTTGTAACTGCCTGCCAGTAATAGTGAAAATAAATTAACTTATTTTTCTTTTATGTTCGTAATACACCTGCTGTTTCAAGTGGGTTTTTGCCGTTTCTTGAGGCACTTCGTTTTAGGTGGTTTTCTTAAAGCATCTTTTTTTGCTTCACTGGTCGTGTCTTTAGTTTGTCACAGTCACTTCACTCAATTTTCTACCACAATGTTTAGGAATATTTATTTGTCTATACTGCCAACATTCATTATAAAGACAAGGCAGGCAATGCCACATGCAAGAAAAAAGACAAAAACAAATGAAAACAACAACGCAGGCAATAACTCACCAAAGGAGCGCTTAAGTAATGTGTCATTAAGAGTTGTTAGTGATTCTGAACTGGTAAAACTTTTAGGAAGTTTGTTCCTTTGCTTATTGTGCTTAGAGAGAAGGATGCTTTTGACAAAAGTTCTACATAATCGTTCAATGATTGTTAGGTTGTGTGTTTATTGTAGGGATGGCTTGCTTAAATGCTATTCACGATGCCACGAATTGTGTTGAAAAGAAGCTTTACCAAAATTTAATTTTTGCGACACCAATTCACGCAGTTCTGACGGGGCGTATAATTCTGAATGTATGCAGCAAGGGTCATTTTGCTATTAGAATCATTTCCAAGTAAATTTTTATGTAAGTCATTTAAACATATATGTGTTAGAAAAATATATCAGTTAAACATTTTAGCATTTATTCGATACCATCAAACTTGTAATGACTTCGAAATCATTTCTCCTGCACAAAGAGTGAACCCCTGCCTGCCGCTGGAATCCCTTATTGTTGCTCGTAGAAACTTTCATTTTGAAAAAAGACTGAGAATTAAACAAAAGTAAACATACTAAATTCCAGAAAAAAATATTTTAGCCTAATATATGGTTTGCTAGTTTAGAGATGTTTGTTGTGTTTACTCCACTTTGAGACCAATCGGACACCATGGAAGAAAGCAAACACGGTATTTCATTCCAGTCCTTGCCTCTATTATTGGAACCATGGAGTTTACAAAGGTTTTATATTTCTGATGACAATTATTGCTGTCAGAAATATAAAACTAGTCATCAAAAATACATACTTCCGAGTGCAAGGAAGATTACCACCAGAAAAGGGTGGCATGTCGAAAACCATTGCTGTTTTTGGAAAACAGGAGTCATGAAATCTCTTCCAAATATGCTCAAATCTCAATTAGTTCCTTAAACTTACTAATGGCAGATGTATCCTTAAAGTAAAGATACAGAGGGCAAGTTCAAAACTCGCAAGTAATTACCATTATAAGCTGGTCAAGGTACTTTTCCTCAATTCTGCGTGGCCACAAAGCCGAATGCATACAAGGTACTGTGCTACCAGCCAACCCTATAAATATTTACAGCATTTGGGGGAAGTACACTTAAATAGATTTGTGCCAATAAAGCAGTTTTCATAGTCAATTGTAGTTGAGTACTTTAATGAACCAAAATAAAAAGGTAGCGAGATAATAAGCTGTTCAGATGCAGCGGCACTGCAGCAGTGACTACCATTCTTATTTCTAAACCAAGTCACTATCTTGGTCGGGCTTTCCTTGTGTGTCCTAATGAAAACAAGGTCTTTTTTAGGTGATGGAGCGACACTGTTTGGAGAGTCCTGCTGCCCACTGAAAGCCAACGAGGACATCTGTTTTAAATGCTGTTTCTGCACCTATGTCACTAGAGATCAGCGTCGAATCATGAGCCATCTGGTTTCCCATGGTGGTGAACAACTCAAGTTCCTGCGTCCTTTCATGTCCTCTGGCTCTAGGTGCAAGGTGCACAGTGAGACACAGCACACAGGTGATAAGCTGTTGAAATTCAACTTGTACCCTCAAGCCCTTGCTCAGAATACCAATCTTGCTGATTGCAATCAAGCAGAGACAAGTAAAAAGCAATACAGGTGCAAGCTCTGTCAGCAAGCATTTACTCGGAATTCCCATCTGACCATTCATAACCGAACACACACTGGTGAAAAACCTTTCAAGTGCAATCTGTGTCCCCAAGCCTTTGCTCGGAAGTCCGGTCTGACTAGCCATATTATAGCGCACGCAACTGGAAAACGTTATAAGTTCAAGCAGTGCCCCTGAGTCTGCTCAGAGGGTCGATCTGACGCACCATAATCAAACACACAGTGGTGAAAAATGTTACGAGTGCAAGCAGTGCCCCTGAGCATTTAGTCACAATGGCAGTCTGAACCTTCAGAATTGAACACACGGTGGTGAAATATCTTCTAAGTGCAAGCTGTGGCCTTTGCTCAGAGTATCACTCTGACCCGCCATAATCGAACACACACAGGTGAAAAGCCATACAAGTGCAAGGTGTGTCCCCAAACCTTTGCTCAAATTTTCAGTCTGAGAAGCCATAATTGAACACACAGGTGAAAGGCCGTTCAAGCGCAAGTTGTGTCCCCAAGCCTTTGCTGTCCACTCTGATAAACCAGAATTGAACGCACAGGAGAAAATCTGTTTAAGTGCAAGCTTTGCCCCCAAGCCTTAATTTGCAATGAAAATCTAACCCTTCACAATTGAACTTACAGGTGAAAAGCTATTCCAGTGCACACTTTGCCCCAAAGCCTTCACTAAAGCAGGGGACACTTGAGCGGTGAAACTGGGTGCCGCGCGACGCTCCGCATGACGCACCAACTGGCAATACGCGGCGATATTTATGTATCCAAAACACATGAATGCAAAAGGCCATCGCGTGCACTGATCTCTATGACAGTTGCTGGATTGCCCATCCCCGTTCCACGCGTGCGGCCACCGGACGACCATTTTGCATGCAGCGAAATCGCGTTTTTGCTAGCGTTGCACAGGTTGGCGGTGGCATGCTGAAGACACATTTTCTACTCGTTCTTGTTCATTCGCCGAAGAAGTTTTTTTTTCTTTTTAAAACCTTGTGTAAGCTGTGAGACTTGCCGTCGAGAACACAAGAAAATTTTCACGAAAGCGCAGTGCCGCAGGAAAAAGCTAAAATTTGTCGTAAGCAAGTTTCGCCGGTCTCACGGCATGATCAAAGCTTCCTTGGCACGCCGAAGTGCTGCGTCTCTCTGCCTTTGCACGCTTGGATACCGATCAAGAATCGGCGCCACGGCTAAGTTTTGAAGGGGTTTCGCCCGTAGATGTCTTTTCATCATATATTGACCACGGAGTTTTGGATCGTCCAGGTGTTTCGACGAGTTGCTATCAATAGAGAGGGGGGGTGAAAGGGGGAATCTGTACAGTTGCTCCTATATGCACTATTAACCATGGCTAAGTTCTGAATCTACTCTAGTGGATCACATGGCAGCACAAATAGAGAAACGTTGTGGAGCAAGGATGGTTTTCGAAGGCAAAACTACAAGACGGCGAGAATGAAAATTTTGAAGCGCGGCCCATATGGCCGTGTGCAATCTGTTGACCAATCACAATTAGGCGAGTTGCACTCAAATGTGTCAAGTGCAATAAAGTAGGTTGATAATGAGCCAGCACTAATCAGTTACAAGGAGCTGTTGTGCACGGTATTCTGTAAACCGTTTAACGATGAAAAAAAGACGTACCTTCCCCCCTTTTCTAACCACACCGGACGCTGGATCAAGCTCGTTTCTGAACCGCGAATGTCGCAAGTTACAAATGCGGTCGTCAGAGTAAAGTTAAACGCTGCTCCAGATCCCTATACGGCTTCACGCACATTGCACTCGCGAAACAAATCCACTCTGTGTCGATTCTTGATTGGTATCCAAGCGTGTGAAGGCACAGAGGTGCAGAACTTGGCGTGCCAAGGAAGCTTTGATCATGCCGTGAGGCCGGCGAAACTTGCTTTTGACGAGTTTTGCCTTTTTCTTGTGGCATTGCGCTTCTGTAAAAATTTCCACATGTTCTCGACGGCAAGTCTCACGGCTTACAGAGGGTTTTAAAAAACTACTGCAGCGAATGACAACGAAGGAGTAAAAATCGTGTCTTCAGCACGCTGCTGCCAGGTTCTGCAACGCTAGCAAGAACACGATCTCGCTGCATGCAAGATGGACGTCCGGTGGCCGCACTCGCGCTGCAGCGAGTCTCAGAGTGGTCGTGGGTTGCACATAGTTGCTGGGCCACATTTGGCACAGGACGTAGAGCAACTGGCAGTAGTTTTCTTTAAAATGCACTATTTATGCCCAAAACGTAAACTGAAGTATTCACAAATAAAACCGGCACGAACGTTCTTGTGCTACTACTATTATATTATTTAAACTAATAATGTCAAAGAAAACATTATTGCAAAACGTATGTTCACAACACCAGCAATGCCGTGTTTGCTTTTATTTTCTACCCGACCAAGCTGAAACATAAAAAAAGAAATATATATATATATATGTATATATTGAAATCATTTCAATTAATAACTGTGCAGACTGTATAAACATTCATTTAAAAATTCAAGTACAGAGTGTCCAACTTCTCTGAGACAAGTAGAGGCATGCGGTGTGTCAGTCCTGAAGAAAACACCCCAGAACGTATACGGACCCCTGAACGCTGCTGCAATGCCGTTCAGGAGTGCGAAGAGGCCAAGATTGAACAGAAAATGCTATAGCAAATCGCTTGTATGTGACGCGACCACTTTTCATAAAAACTCGGTGCTTTTGTTCGAAAAAACACGGAGATGTTTTCTTGACTTTATGCCAAGGAAGTCGCATCGAATGCAATAATTATCAGGTGTTCTGACCGTGAAACTGAAATGAGCAGTGACAAAGCCTTATCCTTGAGCATCAAAAAAACAGTACGCATGAGAGTAAATACCAACGCAGTCCAAAAGCTAACCCAGCAGAGAAAGTCCGAAACACACAAGAAGTTTCTTCATTTCCCGGCGGCATCGAACGGCTGGCTCGGCAAACCTGACGACACCAAAGATCTCTTCGGTACAATGTGCACCGTTTCGGCATCTTTTACACCTCTCGTGTGAACTCCTTCATCGGCTGTGGCAGTGACATTCCGGCAAACAGATTGTCCACCTTGAACTCAAACCACGAACACCAAACCGATCTTTCTTGGAGTCATGCTTCCGCTTCTCGGCACCGTTGTTGTTGTTTGTGAAGAACCGGTCGGGTGCTGCTAGTTGAGATAGTGATTTCACAACACCTTTCGTGTCACCTTTGGGAATTTGAATAAGTTTGCAGACGACTAGAACGCTCTCACGAGAACGTGCTCGTCTCAAGTTCCTTTGCACTTGCTCTGTGTGTGCTACTTTACAGATGTTGAATATGTTTTGCAAAAAATGTCTTCATTGTTTTTGTTATTTATCCCTATCTGTAGAATATTTTTTTGCAGAAAATACATGTGTGATGGAATTAAATTGCACTGTTTTTTTAATAAAAGGTAAAAAAGACTTGCAGTTTCAACTTACTTTTTTTTTTTTAGCTGTTGCAGATTTTGGTGTTGAAGTATTCGTGGAGTAATGTTTTGGAGATCTCCCAAAACATTTCTCCATGTGTACTTCAGTACCAAAATGTCCTAAATCATGCTTGATGTCCTATATCATGCTTTGATGTCATTTTATCAGTTACCTTGGCAGGGGACTGATTGCAGATGTGTGTGTTTTTGTGCTTTTCTAATGGCAAATATTCTTTGGTTGTGGTCCAATATTTTTTAGGTGTAGTAAAATGTTTTTAAAAACATCATTTTTGTTATTTACTCCTCTCTGTATACATCTAGTCTTCAATGTGTGGCCAGAATTCCCTTTCACTTTTGGCTCTCTCAGCTCCCACACTGTTGTTCTCAGTTGCAGAACTTGGTACTGAACTGGAGTAATTCCTAAGGTTTCTATTTTGACACCCTTTACCACGCTCTTATTTTAGCACGCACCTCGGTGGGGGATTATTTGACAAGTGTGTGTATGCACCGCAGCACTTTGTGATGTCGATTGGGGCAGGTCTCTGGGATTCCCAGCGTCGGCTGCATTTTCTTCTGCCAGCTGGTGTATCGCCTGCTGACAAAGT